>KZ651064.1:1029827-1054740 GCA_001010745.2 Gerris buenoi
TCATAAAAAAAAAAATAAATCAAGTGATAAAAGAAAAATTAGTGTAGTTAGTGAAGAGATAAATATTTTGGAATGTATTTTGCTTCTTTTACATTTTTCATCGACGATAACTAAATTCCAATTTATTTCATTACAAAAAGAACACATTGGCAGTGATTGTATTATTGGGCAGCATTAATGAACACTAATACATTAGTTTACATAAAAAAAAAATAAAAATAAATAATAAATAAACTATACCATAAAATGCCCTTGAAAATGGAACAATACTTTTCTAGGAGCATTCATTGTGCTAATAATAAAATATGAAAACACTATAATACAAAACAATCGATTTATCATGGTAACTAGATTTCTTTAACATTTACAATTAAATAGTCATTCATAATAACAAAAAAAGGGACCTACTACAAGAAAATTACAGGATACAAATATATATCCACATACAAACATTTTATAGTACAATTAAAAGTACAATAAATTTATAATTTAATTTATCAAAGGTCAAATTTACATTGAAATACTCACATAATCGGCTTTCAATTTACATCGGAGTACCTATAATACAATAATATACATACATAATATAAATACACTTAACACATAAATATTTTATTTTTTAATGTTTTACGTATTCTAGATAAACAGGCACAATCACAAAAAAATAAACATATTTACAATAGATACAGATTAATAATAATAATAATTACAGCCTTTTTAAATTATATTACAATAGAACCTTAAAGGTTTTGATATAAATTTTTATACAAATTTATTAAAAACTTTTTAAGATTTATAATGCATCTTTTTTAAAAAAAACGTAACACATTCCCTTGGCTCCTTTAAGTGGTGTGAAAGGTCCGAAACAAACAATTATTTCTTAAACTTGTTAAAAAACAGGCTTTAAAAAAAAAATCTCTTGTTTTAATAGGCTCAATTCCAAAAACACAAATTTATCGCAATCAACATAAAATTCACTTTTATCCAAAATGATTAAGAAAATAGTAATTCTCTATAAAGAATTGCTTGTTACTTTTGATAATTTAAATAACGTGACGTGGAAATGCAACATATTAGCGATGTTTTTTTAATAGGAATGAGGCAATATTTTAACTGAAGTTAAACCTCAATCTTATTTAAATGTGTCCCTTAACTATTTCCATGATTTAATGTAAATCATTATTAAGGAAGAAGAAAAAAGGCTAAACCACTTACATCATTAAATTATTGTCAAACTCACTTAGCAGACCATACGACATACACAATTACTTAAAACTTAATTTTCAAACCAAAATTTCATCATATATTATTTTATAATGTAATAAACATAATTAAAATCATCAAATTAATAAGAATAATTAAAAAAAACTAATAAGTATCATACCTGAGAGCTAAAATGAACTAATTTTAATATCTTGATATAATAGTTATCATTGTTAATAATGTCTGTATTTGGGGATTGTGAATAAAATAATTGATAAAAATACACTCTAAGTGCTCTTATTTCCACAGTAATACAAAAGAATAACAGGAGAACAATGAAAACACATTTGATAAAACTACAGTCACAGCTTGTTCTGCACTTAGGACTAATTAATATAGCAAAAAATTAATACATGACATTATGCAGCTTGTCAACAACATAATTTCATCCATGTCTTAATCAATTTAATATACATTCTAATAGCAGACATCTTATTTAAAATTTGAGTCATGGTGGACATAAAAATAAATATACATAAATGCATCTGCAAGTTTTATAGGAATTAAATTTTAAGAAATTGATTGCTCGCCCATAACAATTTTAAAGACAGTGAATATGTTTCATGCAGTCATATCCCTAAAATTGGAAAAGAGTTTAACAAAAATAACTAACACAGGTAGTCAGTAGGGAATGTGCCACAAATCATAAAATTCAAGTTTGCATTTGTAAACAAATTTATAAAAATCAGCCAAAATATAAATTACAGATATGGAGGGATTCCAAATTACCACTTAACTTTAAGTCTTACAGAAGTGTACTGTACAAAAAAAACTCTGTTGGCACAAATTGACAATACTTGAAGAGAAATATCTTATCGGTATTCTTAAAAAATACAGATAAATTAAAACACCATATGAATACAACTATAAACATAAAAAAAACCAACATTAAAAGTCCATTAAAAATAAATTTGTACTCAAGAGTGAGATAAGTATGATTATACATACTTATAGCCAAGGTTCTTGCCAGTCCCAGTCTTTGCCCTTAGGCCGAAATTTTCCTTTGTGATGAAAAAACTTTTTCTTGAAGTGATGATGCTCCGTATTACGCTGATAGCGTAGGGGTACGGACGGAGGACTGTAGGATGGCACTGGAGAGTATGGTCCGTCTAAAGGCAAGAGTGGAGGTGGAGGGGAAGAAGGCGAAGGAGTCCTGGGGGGCCCATGTGGAGGCAATTATTTCTTAAACTTGTTAAAAAACAGGCTTTAAAAAAAAAATCTCTTGTTTTAATAGGCTCAATTCCAAAAACACAAATTTATCGCAATCAACATAAAATTCACTTTTATCCAAAATTATTAAGAAAATAGTAATTTTCTATAAAGAATTGCTTGTTACTTTTGATAATTTAAATAACGTGACGTGGAAATGCAACATATTAGCGATGTTTTTTTAATAGGAATGAGGCAATATTTTAACTGAAGTTAAACCTCAATCTTATTTAAATGTGTCCCTTAACTATTTCCATGATTTAATGTAAATCATTATTAAGGAAGAAGAAAAAAGGCTAAACCACTTACATCATTAAATTATTGTCAAACTCACTTAGCAGACCATACGACATACACAATTACTTAAAACTTAATTTTCAAACCAAAATTTCATCATATATTATTTTATAATGTAATAAACATAATTAAAATCATCAAATTAATAAGAATAATTAAAAAAAACTAATAAGTATCATACCTGAGAGCTAAAATGAACTAATTTTANATAATGTAATAAACATAATTAAAATCATCAAATTAATAAGAATAATTAAAAAAAACTAATAAGTATCATACCTGAGAGCTAAAATGAACTAATTTTAATATCTTGATATAATAGTTATCATTGTTAATAATGTCTGTATTTGGGGATTGTGAATAAAATAATTGATAAAAATACACTCTAAGTGCTCTTATTTCCACAGTAATACAAAAGAATAACAGGAGAACAATGAAAACACATTTGATAAAACTACAGTCACAGCTTGTTCTGCACTTAGGACTAATTAATATAGCAAAAAATTAATACATGACATTATGCAGCTTGTCAACAACATAATTTCATCCATGTCTTAATCAATTTAATATACATTCTAATAGCAGACATCTTATTTAAAATTTGAGTCATGGTGGACATAAAAATAAATATACATAAATGCATCTGCAAGTTTTATAGGAATTAAATTTTAAGAAATTGATTGCTCGCCCATAACAATTTTAAAGACAGTGAATATGTTTCATGCAGTCATATCCCTAAAATTGGAAAAGAGTTTAACAAAAATAACTAACACAGGTAGTCAGTAGGGAATGTGCCACAAATCATAAAATTCAAGTTTGCATTTGTAAACAAATTTATAAAAATCAGCCAAAATATAAATTACAGATATGGAGGGATTCCAAATTACCACTTAACTTTAAGTCTTACAGAAGTGTACTGTACAAAAAAAACTCTGTTGGCACAAATTGACAATACTTGAAGAGAAATATCTTATCGGTATTCTTAAAAAATACAGATAAATTAAAACACCATATGAATACAACTATAAACATAAAAAAAACCAACATTAAAAGTCCATTAAAAATAAATTTGTACTCAAGAGTGAGATAAGTATGATTATACATACTTATAGCCAAGGTTCTTGCCAGTCCCAGTCTTTGCCCTTAGGCCGAAATTTTCCTTTGTGATGAAAAAACTTTTTCTTGAAGTGATGATGCTCCGTATTACGCTGATAGCGTAGGGGTACGGACGGAGGACTGTAGGATGGCACTGGAGAGTATGGTCCGTCTAAAGGTAAGAGTGGAGGTGGAGGGGAAGAAGGCGAAGGAGTCCTGGGGGGCCCATGTGGAGGGTCCAACACAGGTGGCGAATCTCTTCCAGGAGAGAGAAGAGGTCTGTACAATTTAGGGGGGCCCCCGTACCGCTTGGCCTCTTTTAAGGCTGACACAGTGGGCTCATTGTTTCCAATGCCCGAGTCAGGGCTGGCAGTGCAACTCATACCACCTTCCGTACTTCGCCTTCTCTTGTCAAGCTCTGTAGAAGCAAATGCCACCAATCGATCAAAACCTGAACTGATTTTGTCCTGCCATTTATCAATTCCTATAAAATATACTTATTTGTTAGTAACACCAGTATAAAGATAAAAAGGAAGGAAAAAAAATAACAGAACTTAAAAACATACCATCATCCATACGTGTAGGAGGTGAAATGGGGGTAGATGGAGGGGGCAAATCTACATCTAAATGAGGCCGCTTAACAGTAGTTTCTTGACCAGTTAAGGAAAGAGAGTGTTTCAATGGTTGGGACGTTTCACTCTTGATATCGGGAGCAGACTGTGATTTTTCAGTTTTTACCTCTGTCACAGTTGAAGTTTCAAAATGGGAAGAAGTAGATTCTTCTTGTTTGATTTCATCACCGTTGAGAATGCGTGCATGTAGACTAGCAGCCAGCCTGTTCATCAAATTATTAATAAAGTCATATTAAATACATATTATTCTTTGTAAAACCACATAAACAAGCATGGTTTTATAGGCAGTTTTAATCAATAAAAATAAAAATTGAATAAACAGGTCAAGTGTGTAGTAGTCAGCACACAGCGAGGGTCCATAGGCATCACTGTATTGTTTTAGTACCTATTGATGGGCTTTTTAAAATGCTTAAAGGCCTACTTTGAACTATACTATGGGTGCTATTCTTAAAACACATAAACAAATATATATATTTTTTAAAGGTGTCTTTAGGGGTAATAAAACGCTTTTTTAATAAAGGTGATATTTCATCCCTATATTTGGGATATTCTCAATCCTTGTTGAGTTGCCTCTGTTCCTCTCATAATAAAAAGTTAAAAAATGTTAGTTAATTCTTTACTATAAAGTAAAGTTGTCAATAAAAAAAAATCAAACATAGGAACAGCCAGAAGCTGAGTATGAGAGCTCTAGCAACTGACTCTAACACATAAACAAACTTTTGACACAGTATTTTTGTGCCACTGAACAGGACTATAAACATATAAATGCACCAAAAAGAGCATATGTAATTATAAAAAAAGGATTTTGTCGATTTAAAAAAAAAAAAAAAAAAAAGGTGGTATCTTTATTTTTGGTTGAAGGATGTTGAGGATTTTGTCTCCTATTTTTTGCACTATACATAAGCGAGATAGAGGGAGGGGGAAACTTTTTTAAACCTTCAACAATCACGCCTCAAACACGCCTACGCTCGTGCTATGAAAGAGTATAACCAAAAATTATACATTTTGGTAATCAACTCGATGTACCCTTTCATATGATATCCCACCCAGTGTCCAAAAAAAAAGTAACCCTTAAGTTTTTTTACCCTAATAAAAATCATTTTTATAAGTTGCTTTATTTTTAAAATGTGGGGGTAGGTACTATACACATATATGCCAAATTTCAAAGTGATCAGGCCCAAGGTGTAGCCATGAAAGCAGGCGACAGATGGACGGACAGACAGACACATTCAGGAAATTATAAGGGTCCTTGGTTTTGCCTACGGACCCTAAAAAAGAATAGTCAATCCATTTATATAAAAAATAATAGCACTGACAATTCTACATTCATAAACATGTACAATGCGTCCAGAAGCTTCAAGGAAACATATAAAAAGGAAAATAATTATGACAAATGAGTACCTATTATTAAAACCTATACCTGTATAAATTAATTTAATTTAGTTACATAAACATTATCAACCATAGCACTAAATAAATTGAAAAAAAAAAGAAAAAGATATTTACCCCTCTACAGGTTCTTCTCTTGAGTAGGACTTCACCTCCGCGGGGAAGGAGGAGGGTTCAGGATAAGGTTTCGATTCAGGGCGTTGCACATGGGAAGAAGGTGCCACAAAACGATTGTTGATCTAAACAAAAGTGAATTTAGTAAATTAATCAAATTTGAAACTGAAACTTCATTTATCTGCTTAGAAAGATGACAAGCTTAGTACAGAGAGTAGCACAAATATTATTTCAAAAAGTATTAAACATAATGTATTAAACGATTTCTTATTATACGCCTTATTATCAATTTTGATTTAGTTTCATGACTTATATCATTGAATCTTAGAAATTTTACCTGTCGGAATTGAAGGTAAGAATTAGAAGGCATTCTTTCTGCCCTCGAGGATAAACTGTGTTGAATATTAAGTACTGAGTTGGGAGTAGTACTCATGTCCACAGCAGCATTGATAATACTCTGTAACAATATTAAAAATAATGCTTTTGTACAAACTAATAACAATGTGCCAAATATAGGGTAGACATTCATCATAATTACAGTATTACAAACTCAGTTATGCTTCTTAAATACTCTGTAGATTGGACTTAGTACTCAATTCTATATTATTCAGTATCTTTAGTTAAGCAGATTAATTCTAGGATCTCAGGGCTATTTCAAAATACTACTTACTTCCTAACGCCACTTAAAAATCAAAGACAAAGCAATTAGCTTATTTTATTTTTTCCACACTAATCCTTTTTCCACACTAATCCATATATATATCGTTGAAATTGTATATTAAATTTCTATTGACACGTTTAAATTGGTATTTTCTCCCTTTACTTTTTCTAATGATAAAATATTAACTTTTTTTTAAGTTTTTGGTAGTTTTCATACTACGGAAAGTTTAAAAAAATTTAAATCAAATTATAATCATTATTAACACTGGGATACAGACAGAGAAAAATAGACTCCAGCGCCGGCATTTCAACCACGGGCCTCTGTATTTCCAGTACAGTGCTCTATCCACTACAGAGGCCCGTGGTTCAAATCCAGGCGCTGGAGTCTATTTTTCTCTGTCTGTCTCCCAGTGTTAATATTGATTATAATTTGATTTAAATTAATTTAAAATATTAACTAAAATGAAAGTATCCTCTTATAACATAATTATTAAGGCATACCTGATTTGATATTTCAAGCGTTCTTTCAATTTCACCACTGACGAGATCACCAATAGTTCTAGTTGCAACAATATTAGGAACAGGAACCTGAGAATGATGTTGTTGATTTGCCAACTTCTCCTGGGATAAGTGCCTTCGAAGAGCTAGTTTTGCAGGAGAAACCTAACAAAAATAAAAATTATTAAATTAAAAATTTGAATTTTTTTTTTTCAAAGATAAACCCACCACAAGCATAAATAAATGTATGATATTTCATCTGCGTTTTAAATCAGATTACTTCCATTCAACTGGTTTCTCTATCCTCCGGTTTTTACAAGATAAAGAAAATCTAAGAAATTTATACATATTTTATATAATAAAAAGAAAGAACATGTCTATAGTGTAAATTCAAACATTTTTTCAGGCTATTAAACAAAAATCACCTATTATTTTGAAAATAACAGTTTCCTTCAATATAATCTGTTTAGGGTGATAGTATCTTAAAATTTTAAGGAATAATATACTTCCATAAGTTAAAAAATATAGTCTAAAATTAATCTTCTTTGTTGTTCACTGATCATTTCTCTTCAACGAAGAAGTAGTCCCCTCCCCCCAACACATACATACATTTTTTTAAAAAAAATTCTGTAATATTTTAATAATTAAAATTTAATGCAAGAAGAGAAAAAGAGAAGCTAAATCATATGGCCAATTGAATTTATAATGATATTAAAGATAAATTAGAATTTATCTTTAATAACTAAAATTTTTAACAAATTAATTTCAGAATAAGTTTTAAATATTAAAAATGTATAAGAGCCTCTATGAGCTTAATAATCAATCAAATTATAATTAAAATTTAATAGAAACTGAATTAATAAGAACAATTGTACCTGAGTATAATCAGGCTGTTGAAATGACGGAGGAGGGATCAGTGGAATTTGACAAGGTATATGTGTTGGAAGCTTTTTGTCTCTCTCTTTAATGGCTGAACTATTATTAGATCTTGCGATTTGGTCTTCATTGAGCACAGTAGTAATAATACTTTTCAATCTGTCTTCAAAATTAGCTACTCTGGGTGGTTCCTGGGCTCTATTTGAAGTAAAACTACCCGAAGAATTGGTCACATTAACCTGAGAGTGATATCGATTATTGAAGGGGTTTCTCATGCCCTGTAACATCAAAAAATTACTCTGTAATCATTAAAAAGAACACAATGTGAATAGAAATGTAATGTGACAGCCTTGTCTTATTATAGTACATTACGTTTCTAGTACGGAAAGTAGCATTTTGCATGCGAGTGTGGAATTTGCACCCGAGCATCAGCGAGGGTAGTAAAACCACAAGAGCAATGCAAAATGCAGTTTTCGCACGAGTTGCGATACAGTACTTTATCTACGATTGTGGATTTTAATAGTAAATACAGAAAAAAATAATAAACTTCCTGCATTAGTTTTATTTTATGCCAAATTAAATATTTCGGGAGGCGTATAATTCTCGTTATTTTCGTCATTATCACTAAAAACTCGATATACTTAAATTAAACAAACTGCAAATTAGTTTTGTTAAACATAAACAAACTCACTAATTGAGTTTTAATGTGAGGAATTCCTCTTTTTTTCCAACCTAGGGTGGAAAAATAGAGGAATTCTTCACCTCATTATGAACGCGCATGCACAATGAATAAATCTACAAAAAATCACTTTTTATGCATCTATAGAGAGATATAATGTTTATATTTCGTAACAATCGTAGATAAAAAAAAAAATTATAGAATTTAAGTATAGAAATATTTAACCATAAATATTAAATACATCATTGCTTGTCCTGAAATAATCATTAGGTGCAATAATGATCATCAGCACGAAGGAATGCAGCGTTTGATGTTGGCAAAAGAGCAGAACATCTTTTGATGTTCTACTCTTATGATCTTAGATTAATGCTTTATTCATTATTAATAGTAATTAAGAAACGTATAAATGAGAAAATAATTAAATGATTAACAAAATAATTAAGTGAAGATACAAATAAAAATAAAATAAGAAAAATAATTTACAATTATGTGACTATTTGCCCAGTAATAGGACATGAGTAAGCTATGTGCTAAACTAATTTTCAGATATTAATTTTCTAAATATTATTGTGTTTAAATCTTTAATATTTAAAATTCTTCAGGGGAGTCAGACTTGAATATCTTCTTTTCTTTGAACTTCTGTCAGGGTTTTTTCAATTTACACTTATTTAATTACTGATAAAGATTTTCATCAATCAATCCGTGTCTTTAGATTTAACACTTTTACAGTTTATGAATTAATTTTCCGCTCTACAAAACTATTAATAATTTTTAATTTCGTTAATTATAATTACTCTAATAATTATTACTTATGTTTCTAAATATTAATTTTATTTTAAAAATTTTTAAATTTTAAATATTATTTTTGATAACATGATAATTGTTTGTCATAAATATTTAATTTGTTAATTTCATTTTATTATTATTTATTGTCTCTTATAATTATTTTTAATGAGTTAAATTTTGATAAACATTATGNAGAAGCATGTTATAAATTGTGTAAAAAACAGACTCTTTTTTTTAAAGCTTTTTATTTTTTGCAGCCAATTTGGAATTTATCCTGTTAAAAAAAATGAAGCTTAATTAAAAAATTTATTTGTCTCTATTAAAAATTGTTCTTTTTCTTATAAGATTTACTAGTTGACTTCGTCCTATCCTTAATAAAAAAATAAATATATATATTTAGCATTTGACACTAAATAAAAATAAACATAATAATAACAATCTGGTCAACATTGGATGAATGTAATAAAAACAAACAAATACTAAAGCTTCGCATGAATTAATCTTTCACCAGGTAAGTACATTGCTGTAGGAAGTAAAAAATGTAGCTAAGTCAATGATATTTTACCTGACTTTGAGAAGTATTATAAGTCTTTGGAGGAGGCAAAGCCTCTCTGGGTCTGCCAACTTCTCTTATCCTCCCAGCTTCAATTTGGCGGCCCGTTTCCAATATTTTCTGCGCAAGAATTTCAGGATTATTTTCTTCGATTTTACCAACATCGGGAATATCAGGCCAATCTTGAGACCTGCACCTCTGATCTCTACTATTTTTCCGTGCTGATTTTATATTTGCATATTTATCAGGATTTGGTGGTTTAGAAACATTTACCTAAAATTTATAGATAAATATAATGCCCATTAATTGAAATAATGAACCGATTAAGAAAACTAAATGTATAAAAAAATAATTCAAATAATAGAGTAAAATATAATCTACTTAATAGACTTACATTCATGGGAGAAACAGGTAGTTGAGGTTGAGGCATTGATTGATGTTGTGTCACCACTGTTTGAGGAATTGCAGGAGGGATCGGTTGAGGTTGAGACACCACTGTTTGAGGCATTGGTTGAGGTTGAGATGTAGGTTGAGGTAGAGTTTGAGTTATGGGGGTCGGTTGGGGTTGAGAGATTGAGGGAACTGATTGAGGCAACAAGTGAGGCATTGGTGGAGGCATCATTTGAGACATTGGGTGAGGCATCGACTGAGGCATTAACTGGGGCATTGAGGGTATTGATTGAGCCATTGGTTGGGGAACCGGTTGGGGAACAGGTTGGGACATCGGTTGGGAAATCGGTTGAGGAATCGATTGAGGCATTGATTGGGGCACCGATTGAGAAACTGGCTGGGGCAATGATTGACCAGGTTTCTGTGCCAAAGTAGACAATTCATTTTCCAATCTGGCCATATGTGAATGCAATTTTTTACGCTGATTTATAGTTGTAAATATTTCTTGCATAATATGTTCTTGAGTGAGGTGCTGGTTGGGCGGTAATGGATTTACTGAAGGTGGTCGGTTATTAACTATCGTAATTTCAGCTTGCCTCTCGGCTAAAAGGCGTGTATTCTCCTCCTCTAGTAAAGCCACCTAAAAGTTAAAAATAAGGTCCAAACATGCATAATTATAATTTAATCATTTTAGCCTCTTTACCGCATTCGGGCATACCGTAAAAATTATATTTAGATAGTTATAGTTTAACGTAACTACATTAGTGCAACACAAGTAAATAAATATAACTAAATTTCAGATTTGAGCTTGCATTTGATAAAAAAAAAAAAAAAAAATAGTACCTCAGCTTGAAGCCTAGTTGCTCTGGCTTGCAAATCCTTATGTTTCATGACAATCTCTTTAGCTCTCGCAAGAAGATCAGTTGGAGATGATGCTATGATTCCAAGTTCGCCCATTCTTGTTTTTAAAAGAGAAACACTGTCTTCAATAAGGACTTTAATTTGCTTTTCAAGTTGTGAAGCCCGACCTTTCAGTTTTGTATTGCGGTCCTAAAATAGACATCAGATAAAATATTTTAATGTTATTAACAATAGCAATACTTTGTGCAGTGTAAAACATTGGTGACAGCACCACGAATGTAGGTAGTTAAATTAAATTTTCAAATTAATTTCAAGATGACCTTCAAATAAGGGTTGAAACGTTTCAATTAATGAAATTACAGTAGTTTTTGTGTTAAATTACACCTTATCAGCCATCTTACCTCCCATATAATAATTTAAGTTTATATTTGGTTTGTTCCAACCACACTTCAAACTGGTTTGAAACTGTCCGACGCATGCGCATCGGACACCGCTTATGCACATGCGTCGTATAGTTTGAAACTAGTTTGAAGTGTGGTTGGAACAAACCTATTGTGTGGCTATTTCCAGTAACACCATTAATAGTTATCACCTTGATATTATATGGATTACAAACAACTTTGGCCATCTGATATCCTTCTAAATTAGATGTGCTTATCACTAATTTAAAAAAAAAATGTATTTATTCTATAACTTACTTTTTCAGCTGAAATTTCTTTATCAATTTGGTCTTTGTATTCAGGTTTCTTAAGCTGATCAATCATTGACATAAATTGTTCTCTATATATATCTAGAAGAATCTGTAAAGCATATGGTGTGTCATTAGGTGCAGGAGGTATATCTAATTCTTCATGCACAGTAGCATTCCCAGTTGTCAAAGATGTCAGTTGTTGATCAACACATCCTGGTGCAGGCGGTAGTTTTTTGTTGGCTAAAATATATAAAATATAAATTATATTTTAATACTATAAAATAGAAAAATTATAAGACAGAATCTAAAGATAGCAAGATATAAAAAAAAGTGTATTTTCGTATTTAAATCAAATAATGTTTAAATGAACAAGAGTTAAGAGTAAAAATAAATAAACAAATAAATATATGAACCCTTACCTTCTACAGTAGTACTGAGCAAAGTTTCATTATGCAATAGATCGAGACCACTAATTTTAATAGCTTTCTTAGCTTTAGCCTTTCTCGCTCTGGTCTGCCTTCTTTTTGTGGGCTTTGATGTATTTAAGTTAAGCGCAACAGCAGTAGCACTAGCTTTCGGACGGGCGATTTTACGCCTAATTTTTTTTGAGCCCTTACCTCGTCCTTTATCTGCTGCAATAGTTAAAATAATATAGAACACCTCAAGTATTAGTTTATTGCATTAATAAAAATTAGTAAAAAACAATAAAATTAATTCATAAAAAACATTAATAAAATGTTATCTGATGTCGTCGGTGGATAATTAGGTAAATAAATAATAAATGAACTAAAATTAAAAGCAGCTTGGGAGCTGTCACATAGCTGAAAGAATATATTTTATTGTAGTGCTGCCAACAATAAAAAATAAAGCTTTAAAAGATTTAAGCTTGCCTAAATTATACTAAACTACCACAATAAATTCTACATTCTATTATTTTAATCTGGAAATTTTTTTAACACCAAAAATAATTTTCATATTTGGTGTTATCATATGATGAATGATGACAAAAATATTACGGAACGAAAAGATTAAGAAATATCGATCATAAGAGATCTTAAACCTGTTTTTTCCATACTAACTTAAGCAATAATTTCAACATCCAGGGCCAATTTCATCAGAAAAGCCACAAATAGTGAATCTTTGTGTTATTGAGAGCAAAAGTGATCATATATATTTCAATGAAAACTTATGTTTGATAAGCAAATAATAATCAGAAGACATTTACATACTGTCATAAAACAAAAATAAATTTGGATGGATGTAATAAACTCCATTAGGGACTAGAAAGTAGCATCTTTACCTTCTCTTTCATGTATAATGTTAGGCGGCTTTCACACTGAAGTAGCAAGTTCAGGTTGCATGCGTCCTATAGTTGTAGGACACAAGCAACTTAAAAACCAGACTATCTAAGGAAGATGCAAGTGCGACTTGCATCTAGGATGCACGTCGCACTTGCCTCCTCGCTGTGTAAGCTCTCGTTCAGTTATACAGTGTGGTGTTTAAGTTGCATGCATCTTGCCACCAGGACGCATGCACCCTGCGACTTGCTACTTCAGTGTAAACCTAAGTCGCTTGTATCCTACTACTAGGACACATTCAACCTGCGACTTGCTACATTGGTGTGTAAGTCGCCTTACACATTAAAAAATATATAATGAACAAAACGACAAGAGTGGATGGCGAAGAAGGTAAAAATAGCATATACATCTTTCTTCTAGTTCAGGCTTGAAAAAATGTGACTTACTATTGTTGTTGTCCTCGTCACTTTGTGAAGATCTTCCTTTGGTGCAATAATCTGTCCACGCTCGTCTCGTAGTGACACGAGGTGTTTCACTATTGTCACTATCGAGATCTTCGTCTGAGCTCCAATCGATTGCCTTGACTTCTCTTCGAGCCCGCTCCCCTCTAGTGGATTTCCCGTTAGTAATGTCCAAGTTCAAATCATGATTATTTCCGGTGAGTATTGAGTTCTGAAAATGGAATAGAATTTAAAGAAAAAAAAATTACGTAACAAAATAACATAATACTAAGTAAAAAGCATGAACTAGTAACAATTTGAATTAAAACCATTCAAGTAAATGATAACATTTCAATACCTTTCCCCTTGGATTTTTCATTCTTTGAAAATACCGTTCAAGCTAAAAAAGAGAAAAAAAGAAGTAAATAATAAATTTACAAAATAATATTTGTTAAAACCTGCTAAAAGTAACCATTTTGTGGTCTAGAAACTGCATATTCAATCAAATAAACCTGCCTGAAGCAGTGACCAGATTAAGTTGTCCTTTGAGAGGGTGAGGGTCACTTTATACAGGTTTTACTGTATTTGTAAAAAAAGAATAAAAATAGATTTACATTAATAAAATAAGTACAGAAAGAGAGACTAGAACCATTATATTTTTACTTATACATTATACCAATACTTGATCCATTATTATTTAAGTAGAAAAAAAAAAAAAATAATAATAATAAAAAAAAAACGCAAATAAAAATAGTGTTTTTGATTGGGTCACAGACATTCCACACTTCTAAAGCTGTTAGTTAAAAAAAAAATAGCAATGAAAAGACTAGAAAATAAAAAAAGCTGTTTTGAGGACGTTGTTGTTGTATATCAGACATCATTCAATCCTATTCTAAATTTGCCATGCTTTTTTTTTTAATTTATATATTTCCAAAACATGGAACTGAGATCCAGGTTTGAAGAAGTAACTATTTATGTTTTGGGGTTTTCCAACAAAAATGCAGTTTCTTGAAGACATTCTAATGATATAACAGTGAGATATTTAATATAATATCGTCACCTCAATACAAGAAGTAGACAACTTGAAAATTTACCATTTTTGGATCATCAACATCGTTTAGAACTATTTTTTTTTCGGGGAATTCAATGCAATAACTAGATAAGTCTCAATGCAATAACTAGATAGGCCACAATCTCAAATCATGAAATTTCGAGTTATCTACTTCTTTGCATTGAGGTGACAATATGCAAAAACATAAATTTTCTAGGGTAGTTAACAACAGGGGATTATTACAAAAGGTATATTTCTATATCACATTCATTTAGTAATAACAAAGAAAAACATTAAATTAATGAAAATACACATCGAATTAAAATAAATATTTGTAGATTATAAATATTGGTAATACACATGCAATATTTTGATTTGACCTTTTTCCTATTGATGATGTGATAAAATATGGGTTTTCCATGTCTTTGTTTTTGCTGCATTTTAAGAACAAAAAACTCAGCAATTTTCAATATAATATATTTATTTACTTTACTTAACTAACAATTTCTTAAAAGTTTCGCAAACGATAAAATTTCTACATACATAATACAAGTTGAATTATATAATACTCTAGAGGCTGGGTTGGAAAAAAGTCACGGTTTATTCTTAAAGGATTTATTTCAAGAGCATCATAAAGTAAAAGTGACATTTATTCACAAACATGTCCATGCAACCAACAACCATAGTATTAGTGTTCATTACAAATAGCTCTACAACAAACTTATCATCTAAAGTTAAACGTGAAAGCTTTTATAATAAATTCTTAAAAGAGTTCCAAGGTAAACCTGCAGAATATTAGAGCAACACAACTTTTCTACCTCTACCAATACTATATTTAAATTGATAATATGTATATATGTCAAACATTATTAAAAAAAAAAAAAAAAAAAAATACGTGTTAGTCACTGTGTACTAATTGACTACAATTATGATATCAAATCGGTTGAGAGTGGATGTATAATAGAATATTGCTCAAGTGATTATTGTATTGTTGAATAACACACAAAACATACCCACATGTTCTATTATACAAGGTGGAGCAGCGTGGATGACCACATTTTAAATTGTTACCATGTGCTTAATACTAGAGCCAGTAGATTGAAATAAAGCAAATTTTCAAGCAAAAATGTAGAAGTTTACTGAACATAAATCAAATTTAGAAGTGTGGAAGATAATATCCGATAAATGATGTCCTTGTTGATTTTCACATTCACATTATTCACTAGACCAAGAAAAATTTGACGTTCGCGATCCATGAACACTTGTGTGCTGTAGCTCCATCTTGTTGGAACCATATATGGACAGTATCCATTTCATTATCCTTTGAATAGGGGTTGAAAAATCGGATTCCCTGACGAGATGTTATAGAATGTAATGCGCAACTTCGCCGAACACCTCTAAGGCTAATGACACACTTCGCCACCCAGATGGCGCTACCTGGTCAGCAATGGGAATAGAATGCAACCTGCCACATGAGGTGGTGCCTAAGAATGTGTAAATTGACAATGCGTCATTTATCGGACATCACCATTCACACTTAAAAATTTAACTTATGTCCAGTAAACTTCCACACTTTTGCTTGAAAATTTGCTTTATATCAATATCCTACCTCTAGTATTAAGCACATGGTGACCATTTAAAATGTGGTCATCCTTGCTGAGCCACCCTGTATTAGTTTAATTACTTGGACATACATCTAGCATTGCATTTAATCAAGGTATGGTAGTACAACATTTGAAATGTATCGTAAGTAATATGCATTAAACACCTATTTTGAAATAAATTTTCCGTACAACTCTGGATATATAAGCATGTGCACTTTATAATATTAGAACACATTTTACTCATGAACCACTAAACGATACAAAATTATTTAATAAACATAATAAAATAATTGAATATCAGTTGAGTTAAATAACACACAAAAAATGAATATCATAAATATATATTAAAAAGTTCTATACCCTCAATAACTGAGGGGGGAGGAGATCTACCAATTAAAGCGGCACATAGCTTCCTTGTGTTTTATGACTGGACGAATGGCTATCTGGCACTAAGCTCTCATTAGTGGAGAGGATTGAAATTACTAAGGGGCCAAGTGAACACTAACTTTTGTACACTTGCAAATTTTATAAAATCGCATAATTAGTTTGGAGAAAATTTTGAATTTCAGTAAAAATTAAATCTAGATCTTCAAAATGATCTCAGTAATTCATATTACAGATAATTCCACATTAATATGAACCTTCTGCTTACTCTTAAGCATGCAATGAACGAGAATAAAAACTATTTCCCAAAACCTATTAAGAAATTTTGATTTTTTTTTAAAGTTGATAGTTATCTTGATGACTTGTTTTTAGTTTACTCATTAGCTTGTTTACTTGTTATTTTGTTTTTATAGTGAACTTGTTTACTTGTTATTTTGTTTAATAGTTAGCTTGTTTACTTGTTATTTACTTTAATAGTTAGCTTGTTTACTTGTTATTTCGTTTAATAGTTAGCTGGTTTACTTAATTATTAGTTAACTCTTTTATCTTTTTTTTTTTTGTTACTTTGTTATGTTGTTAGCATGATGACTTATTATTTACTTTACTTGTTAGCTTGTAAGTTTTTTATATCTTTACATAACTGCTTGCTGTCATCATCAGTGAAAAATGTATCTTACCACTTTGGGATTCAAACTTTCTTCATCAGATCTATTGGTTTCAGATAAGTTACACATACGTTAACCACTCCACCAGAGTGATCTCTTATTTGATTTATTTTTCATTGAACTATTTATCATTTTTTTTAATTGAATGGCAGCTTTTCTTTAGTTGTTTAGTACTCATGTCGTAGTTTTAATATATAAAAGTAACAGCACTATTTAGGGAAACTAAGAGCATAGCAAATAATCTCCTTAATTTTAGTAATTCTTTAACCAAAACATAACCAAATGAGAATTACAGCCCAGTAAATACTATATCATAATATAAATTGATTATATGACAATAAAATAGGGTACTTCTTTAGATTATAACTCCCCTACTTCCTTTTCAGAAAATAAATTACTGACGAAATAACTATTAAGAAAAAGGGATGTTTACTCCAATGTACTTCTGGAGAAAGGAATGTAACACTTCTCTTTTTATAAGGGGAGCAACAGTCGAAAGAAGAACATTCCGTACACCTTCTTTAGATAGTTTCTCCCCTCTGAATTTTTATAAGGGGAGTAACAATCTAAATAAGTGCCTAAAATAGTTTGTTAATGTAATTTAAAATATACAAGAGATAATAAATAAATTCTTCTTGCCTTAGTTCGATCTATGACGTGTAAATAATATGAAACTGGCTTTCCCGTCCACGACACTGATCCTCTCAGAGGCTGCATTTCAGAAACATGCATAATCGTACCAATATCTAAAACAGCATTAACATTTTATGATATTTGTTTAAAAAATAATACTAATAAAGTATTTTCAGATGAGATTTTAGAAAAATTGATTTAACTGAGTATATAGTATATAGGTATACTACATAGTATCGTTCTTGACAAATAATAATACACACAACTAGTTTTAAAATTGGATAAAAATTATTCAGATTGCCAATGCAATTAAAAAATACTTTGAAATCTTTAGTAGCCTTTAAATGTCTAATTATTCATAAAATAATGTAAAACTACAGTAAATTATAACTAAAAGCAATGAACAATCAAACAAGTACAATCTGTTTCAGTGATTGTTATAAAATAATAATTTGAATTAAATTAATACCTGTTAAATTACGATCAGTGATCCTGAAATTTAGAGGGCAAAATGACTTAGAAGAGACAATTCTTGCACCGTCTTTTAAATCTGCGAATCTCTCCTTGAGCATGTGATCAACTGTAGGTCCAAATGCAAAATTATTAACAAAAACAATGGAGGAAGAAACTATTTTATCCCGATATTTGTCTAGTAAAAAATCTCCTTTTATCAAGTGATATTCGCCATAATTTTTTCCATACCATCCCATCCACTTCTTGAAATTTTGATCCATTCCCTGAAACAAGACATTTTAAATTAACTTTTAAAATCGTGTAGATTTATTCAGTCACTAAGGTAAGTTCATGAATTGGATTACGCATTCAATGGGTTAAACAAGAATCTAACTATAGAAGTCATTTTCCAGAGAGAAAAAAAATCTAAAGTAAATATTATTGAGTTAAACATGGGCAGTGAGGGGATGGGTTCGATTCCCCGACGGAGAGGAGTTATTTTTATGTTAAATTTTGATGAAATATTCAATAATTATTATATGTAACCACAAAAACTAAAAAACAATGGACCAAGTAATTATATACTTTTATACAGTGGCGTAACTATGGGCCTGCATTGCAGGCGGGCCATAACAAAACAATGTACCGATGTCGAAGGGGGCCCCCTTTAAAGCATAATAGATTTTCTTTGGCGAGGGGCCCCCAGAAAGTTCTTGCGGGGAGGCCCCCATGCCCTAGCTACACCACTGCTTTTATATGAAAGTTTAGTACCAGTTTTATTGGACAGATTGAATGATTTGATGATTTAAATAACAGGGCTTGTACAGTACATGCTTAAAACGTTGAGAGAGTGATGCCTCAAACCTATGACTGTTGACTGTCTTTAGACATTTTACCTACTTCCTATGTATGTCAACTACATCCCCATATACTAGGTGAATGTGCATTCACCAGGTGCTATCTAGTAGTTCTGTAATAATGTACTAGACAGAGAATAATCAAATAAGAGCATTGTAAAGACAAAGATTAGTAGAGAAATAAGATGGAAATAACTCCATTAGGGAGACACTGAAGAAAACAACCACTCAGGCCTCAGGTAATAAATGTCGTAAAATCAATCAGTTATCTGACAGACAGATCTTTTTCATCAGCTTTAGATAGTAACAGTTAACACAAATATTGTCAGTTAAATAAAATGAATACGCAACCTCAGCATATTTCGATGGTACATCAGCTTTTTCAACACCATAACAGACTTTACAAGGGGTCGAAGCAGCCATTTGGAGAACAACTTGACCCACTCCGGAGCCAAGGTCGACAAACACATCATCATTGGTGATATTGATCTGATCAATCATTTGGCACACAAGATCGAATGAAGTTTCTCCATATACCTGAAATCAAACAATAACATTAGGTTTAAAACAAGAATAAAAAAAAAAAAATTTCGCCCCAAAAATATCCTGATTCTCTCCCTTGGCGGAAAAGTAGAAAATGAACAAAACAGTTATCACAGTACATAGATAGAAATATATATTTAAAAAATAATATCTATTTAATGATATAAAATGCATTATTAAACTACAAAAGTTACATTTTAATTTAAATGAAATTATAATTANACGAGTTGCGTACCGTACTTTATCTACGATTGTTAGATTTTAATTATAAATGCAGAAAAAATAATATACTTCCTGTATGTAAGCTCGTATTTCTCTTTTGATAAAGATGACATCAATTCGTTAGTTGTATTTTGTGCCGAATTAATTATTTCGGAAGGCGTATTATTCTCCTCATATTCTTCATAAACACTTAAATCACTCATTGATTTTCACAAAAAACTCGATGCAAACAGTTACTTTTATTAAATAAACATCAAATTAGTTATGTTAAATGTAAACAAACTCTCTAATCGTGTGTAAAGTTGAAGAATAATTCTTCTTCTTTTCGTCACTAGAGTGGAAAAAAAGAGGAATTCTTCTTCTTTTCGTCACTAGAGTGAAAAAAAGAGGAATTCTTCTTCTTTTCGTCACTAGAGTGGAAAAAAAGAGGAATTGTTCAAAACTATGAGACACACATGCGCAATTAATACAGGTGTGTAAAGAATCACTTTCTACGAATCTAAAGAGATACAATGTTTATATAACGTATCAATCGTAGATAAAATGATTTTAAAGTTTTTAAAAGTTTAGAATAGAACAAGACACTTGGAGACAAGCAATCTACTTGTGGATTAAAACAAGTGTATCTTTGAAAAAAAGTTTAAAAAATAGTCTGTGAGCTTAAAAAATAAAAATAAAAATATTGTCTCTCGCAACACGATAGAACGTTTACATTAACTCGACATTTATCCATAAATAATCGCTTACATCATAACTATTCTAATATTATAGGAGTTATAGTCGTAGAAAAATACCCCCTGGAAACAGTTTCTAGTACTAAAACACGCGTGGGAACATAACCTGGGCTGCATAGTTCTTCCCACAATCCCAGCTAGGTTATAGTTATAACCCTTTAGTACAAAACTGTAACCTAACTTTTATAGAATTCATAGCGTAGTAACCCCAGTTATTCAGGGAAAGGGGTGGTTGAGCTAGTATAAAAGATTGCTGTTTTTCTTTTTTTTCTGACATGTATTGCTTCCGTTTTTTCCACCTCCCATTTTTATTTCCTAGGCGAAAAAGCGGGTGAGGATTTTGAGGTTGTAAAAAGGCCGTTTTTTTCTTCTTCTCTTGGCCATCAGGTTATAGGACCCTAGGCCATTAGTAGAGCAGTTCTCCCTCCGCCTCCAAGAAGGGGTTTAAAACGACCTTTTTATTCAAATTTATTTTAATTTTATTGACTATTAAAGAAATGGCGCGAGGGGGACAGAATTCTTTACTTGGGACTGGGAAGTAGGGGATAACACATCAGTTTGTCATAATTAAAAATATATTTAGCAAAGAGAGAGAGACGAAAATACAGAGGAGCACGACGATATTTTTAGGTAATTTCTAAAGTTTTACCTTCTCAATAAATGGAAAAAATAGCAACTCTTGATATAATCCTTCTATATGTATTGTACATACCTATACTATACCTTTTTTTGAGGAAATAAACAAAAGAATAAAATATTTTGCGAGCTCAATATTTTACATACATATAGTTAAAAGTTAGTCGACAATAAAAGCAGTGAGTGCAACTATGTTTGTACGACCTGAAGTCAACATGAAATACAGCTTCAAGCCATAGATAAAGGCATGATATTTAGCATAAAAATATGCTACAAACTGTTGCAAAACAAAAACTGGGTCAAAACCTAAATGGAGTAGTATATTTCAATGATAAACACTGGTATACAATATGCCAAAGTAAAACTACGGTTTATACTATTATGCCTTAGTAGAATGGGGTAATGCTTTGGAGAATGTCGCCCGTCCAAGGATGTGAATAAAGGGGATGGAAAGTTAGGTAGGGTTTAAACGCAAAAGAGTGACCCTATCGAGACAAGAGAAATTGGAGAAAAAATCGTACTGCGCATGCTCACAACTTTAGATTGGGACAAATTACCTCCTTTGTTTATTTTGAATCAGGTTATAAACTGATTTAACTATAAACAAATTCTTGGTAATCTCTAACCAAGAGGAAGGTAATTTGTCCCATTGGAACTTTTAATTTAAGTCCTCACATTCGTTTAAAACTATTTGTTTAAAAGGTGTGTAAAAATTCAGATTTCGATTTCACTTAGAGTATGATTTTTCTTTAACCTGTATCAGAAAAACGACGGACGGCTAATATATGTAGAGGTACTTTATACTTATCAATAGAACACTAAAAGCCAAATGAGTTTGAAAACTGAAGTTATGACTAGTCCAACAAATTAGTCACAACAGACTATTTAAATTTGGGACCACAATTGGCTTAAAATAAAGATTTACCAATGGGCAGACTGGGATTTGCCAAGAGCACCGGATTTAGAGGAGCACCAAATATTTTGTGTGTGTGAATTTATTGTATTTATTATTTTGTGAGGGAGGAGAAAACAATATTGAAAAAAATCATTGCCCTTAATTTATTTTTCCTCGGCATCTTTCTGGCATCGAAAACTATATTGATATGCGTATTGTTTTGTATTTGCAGAAGATTCCGGATCCATGAGATTGTGGGACTAGAGATAAGACAGATTTAAGAGGAACATAAAACAACATAATATCTCATATTTTCTATAAATACTCAAATTGTACACTTGTTCACACGCAAAGACACCAATAATTGATATTAGTGTTTAAATAAATATTGTATTATCAAAATTGTAAATGAGTAGATGTTAATAGATTTGTGTGTTTTTATTTACTGTTGGTTACATGTAAGTGTTATTGATTTATTGTTTGTTATATTTGTTTTATTGCTACATAGTTAACTCGTTGATTAAATCAGAATATTAATAGATGAATAGCTTTTTAGTTAGGGAGTTAACAGATTGTATTAAAAATCAAACAAGGTTCTAGTTCCAATGTATAGAGTTAATTTTTAATTTATTAAATGCATAGCTTTCTAAAAATAATTTGAATGAATCTGGGTTTCCTTATTATGAGGAGAAACAATGTAAAATCTATTCAGTCATGAATCAGAGAGCAGAGCATGATTATGGCTCAAAGTTAATTTAAAAAAAAAAAAGAAAAAAAAATTGTTTGACAGTCAAGTAATTTTTTTAATGTGACAGATTACTGAATCAGTAATCATTTTTAAATAATCAAAAAATGACGTATTTTACAAAATAAAAAAACAAATCAAAATAGAGGTATGTAATTGATAAAATTATTATCATTATTCATTAAGCTCATGATAAAGTAAATAGTATAGGTACCTATAAATTATAATGTGAACAGAGCGTAAACAAAGCAAATTGTGATAGTTAGAAAAATCGAGATAATAAAAAAAAAAACGCTTATNATCATTATTAACACTGGGAGACAGACAGAGAAAAATAGACTCCAGCGCCGGGACTTGAACCACGGGCCTCTACATTTCCAGTGTAGCGCTCTACCAACTGAGCTACACAAGAGAATGATTTTCACTGTCGTAACCGATACCTAGTCCCGAATCCAAGCTTTCAATATTTCTACAAGTCTATCAAGTAAATATTTATGACAATAGAACTAGACCGAGAATTAATGCTTATAATTATAAAGTACTCAATTAGTACCTGTACTTTGTACAATCAATTAGAAATTATTTTTTATTTTTTTAATTACAATAGTTACTTTTTAAAATAAAAAAACAAAAACATTATCCGAGACAACTTGGACAAACTTTCTCATATTGTTGAAATTGGATTTAAATTCCATAATACCTCATTCAATATAAAACTAGCATGTATATTTACATGTGTTTGACCATCTATTTTAGAGGCTTTTTAGCTTCCTGAATTCCCCACCCTGCAACCAACTCATTCCAACATTTCCTATAAGAGCATAAGTGGACATTTTATATGATAAAAAATAATAATTCTTAAAATATAAAAAAAAAATAGTTAAATAGTTATAGTAAAGAAATAGTTTAATCGGTGATCTCTAATCATTTATTAAAAGGTACGGGATTAACTTGGTTCGGACACATGGCCAGCAATAAAAGAAACATTGTTAGCCGAATTTACTATTAAAGTTACAGCGGCATAAATTCATAAAATATTAAGTGAGAATAACTTAGTTAAAGATAACAGTTTAACTACTACTTCACTTAAGCAGCTATCCTTAAATATTATTGGTTGATAAATTATAATTGATAAGTAAATAAAAAGAGAATGTTTATGCGGTGTTAAATAAATAGTTAAAAGAGTGAAGTTACATTTTTAAATCGGCTTAGTTCAACGTTCAAACGTTATCAGTTATCAGTAACCTAGAGGTACCTTGTCGCAACTTGTGTCTGAAGGCCAAATCTACTTACCGCGGCTTGATCATCTCCGACTGATAAAATAACCTAACTTACCACTACTTATTTTTTGCCTTTTACGTTTTACATTCTCAGCTACCAAAAACAATTTTTCATTACCACCTATAAAATACGGTCCTCTGAAAAGTATATTGGTTGAATGAACTGCTCCCTTGTGGTGAGCTTTAGTTCACGCTAATTTCAAGGTGAAATTGCGACTAATTATTAAAGTATGCAGTAAAACTTATTAATGCCCACACACAAAAATATAAAATGCCAAAATTTGTCGAAAATTCTAACTTTTTAGATGTGGTAGTTAGGGCTAGTTAGTAGTTAGGGAGCCAGCGTAGCCATGTGGGTTAAATTACTTACCACATCTGCTCGACCATCACTGAATCATGAGTGGAACGAGATGGGGTTCGATTCCTCGCCGTAACGCTCTGATTTATATGGCTCACTATTGATCACATCATACTCGCTTT
>KZ651064.1:1071053-1099575 GCA_001010745.2 Gerris buenoi
TAGTGAGTAGAGTAGTTGTTTCCTTGTATTGATTTAATTAGTTATTTTTGGTCTAAAGGAAAAATTAAAACGCTCCCATTTGCGATATTTCGACCCCTCCTTGGGTCATTCTCAAGCTAGAAACCAATTTATTAAATACATTAATTACATACAGGCATCAAAAATTTATTAAATTTAACACATATTAAAACATTAACCATTTATAACACATTATTTAAACTTAAACATATACAACATTAAAATATTAATTCCTACTAACCTGACTGACTAGAAGATTACCCTACATAGATTTTTTGTCAAATTGATAAAACATTATATTAACGAATCGTCTGATTCTCGTCAAACTTTCCTAAAACATCCTGAAATATAACTAAAATTTTGGTGTTAGTCACATGGTATGTAGTTATTTTGGGTTCATTTTTCTTAACGTAATTCATAAGTGTTAGATATATTGGTACTTACTGAAAATCGATAATATTTATTCACTTGGAGATACTGTGTACATACAAAACTCATAAAGAAAATCAGCCCCTTAGACCAATTATTAATGCAATTAATTCCCCAATAGAGAAATTATCAGCTTTTATCAACCCATCACTTACCACTCTTAATAATAACAATAACTATGATTGTAATAATGTTTTCACCTTTAAAGACCGTATTTCCACTGTGGAATTAGATGACGATGAAATAATGGTTTCATTTGATATCAAATCCCTCTTCACCAATATACCCTTAAAAGAAGTATACAAAATAATCCAAAAGTCGTGGTCGGAAATAGAACCCCATTCCAATATCAAATGCAAAAATAAATTCTTAGATTGTGTAAAGTTCTGCTGTTGCAATAATTATTTTACTTTTAACAATAATTTGTATAGACAACTAAATGGAGTCCCTATGGGAGGCAAGTTATCGGTGAACCTAAGTGGAATCTACATAAATAATCTCTTAAATTCAGTTTTAACCACATCAACCATAAAACCAAAAATTTTTGTAAAATATATAGATGACTGTTTTTTAGTGATTAAGAAACAAGAAGTAACAACACTTCAAGATGAATTAAATAATTTCCACGAGAATATAAAATTCACTGTAGAGTATGAGCAGGATAAGAAACTAAATTTCCTAGACGTTAAGGTAGAGAGAGTAGGGAATTCACTTAAAACTATGTGGCTCAATAAAGTAGAACAGGGAGATAGGTTCTTAAATTATGCATCTAACCATCCTTTCACTCAANAAATTTATTTAAAGATAAACGTTCGGTAGGATCCGTTTTATTCTAGGAAGGATTTACATATTGTTATTAGGTATATCAATATCGCGTTGTTTTTGTCTATTTTCTTTAACTCTCCTAACACCAATTAATCTTTATTTTTATTTTAAAATTATTTATCATCATATGCTATACATTTAGGACTAGACACAGCATTTACAGTTTCGAACTGAATTACTTACCTTCTTCGTACGTTTGTAATACACATTTCTTTGAATTTTCCTTGTTTTTCTTTTTATCATCTCAAAATATCATCCTAATACTGAAATCCTGCAGTGCACGGGTGAAATAAAATCTCACCCACACACAGATCGTCTGTCAGACCCAATTTAAAAAAAAACAAAACTTTATTTACCCTTTTAGATATACATATTTAAAAAGTGTTTAACAGATAACTGTTTATTTTTTGTTTACAATTTTGAACATAATCATATACATTATATTTTTATCAATGGGAATGTAAATTGTTTTCTGGAAAGTGACTTATATATGTAGTTCGTTTCGGTTTCGTATTTAAATTACCTTCTTTTTTTTTTTAAACAAAACCGTTGGCACCGTTTTCGAGAAATAATTTTTTTTGTTTTTTTAAAATAGTTGGGTAGCTCCGCCTAATTTGAAACTAAAATTCATTTCTCAATTTCGACGTGGGGTATGATTTGGTGGAACAAGTATGCGAAATTTCATTGAAATCGGACTAGATATTTAAGCTCCATCGTCATCGGAAATACATAATCTAATAGTGAGTAGAGTAGTTGTTTCCTTGTATTGATTTAATTAGTTATTTTTGGTCTAAAGGAAAAATTAAAACGCTCCCATTTGCGATATTTCGACCCCTCCTTGGGTCATTCTCAAGCTAGAAACCAATTTATTAAATACATTAATTACATACAGGCATCAAAAATTTATTAAANGTTGGCCCGACTATTTACCCGCCAAAATCTCAAGCTCTCATTGGCTCTCCTCCCATTTTTTCGATTTTCCCGCGCTGTCAGAGTTAAAAAGTATAATTTCATGAGTATAATTATATAGATATAATCTTTTATTAAATTTATAAATCTTAAAATTAACTTTTTTTGAAGGATAATCTCTTAAATCTATAAATCAAGAGAAATTGTGCTGCTAAGCGATTCTCGACTGTATGGATATCTGCAGACTAGCCTTTTAATCTGAACTCACATACTCGTGTATTCTTTATTCAGGGGCGTAACGGACTCCCCCGCTGCCCCGTGGCGTAGGGGGCCTCGAACCGAAAGGGGCCCCCTAACCGAACATAAAAGTAAAATCATCAGGAGGGCCTTTTGAAAGGAGTTGCAATGAGATCTTATTATAACTTATTAGGGGCCCCTGTCTTAAGTAGGGCATGAGACTTATCTGACAATAATGATCTTAACCTTGCTTACTAATTTTAAGATAGACAACGAAGAGTGTTTTAGTTTTGTACGTCTTGCTGATTTTTTTTTATTGTTCTGTATGTGATTTAATTTAACCCAATATATCTCGAAAAATTAACGCCATAAGTAAGAAATGCTAAGATTCAAGGGGTGGACGTTACCAAGAGTCCTCGAACTATCCTGAGTGCCTCGCCCCTCCACCAGTGATATTTTTGTTTGCTTAGTTGGCCCGACCTATTACCCGCCAAAATCTCATGCTCTCATTGGCTCTCCTCCCATTTTTTCGATTTTCCCGCGCTGTCAGAGTTAAAAAGTATAATTTCATGAGTATAATTATATAGATATAATCTTTTATTAAATTTATAAATCTTAAAATTAACTTTTTTTGAAGGATAATCTCTTAAATCTATAAATCAAGAGAAATTGTGCTGCTAAGCGATTCTCGACTGTATGGATATCTGCAGACTAGCCTTTTAATCTGAACTCACATACTCGTGTATTCTTTATTCAGGGGCGTAACGGACTCCCCCGCTGCCCCGTGGCGTAGGGGGCCTCGAACCGAAAGGGGCCCCCTAACCGAACATAAAAGTAAAATCATCTGTAGGGCCTTTTGAAAGGAGTTGCAATGAGATCTTATTATAACTTATTAGGGGCCCCTGTCTTAAGTAGGGCATGAGACTTATCTGACAATAATGATCTTAACCTTGCTTACTAATTTTAAGATAGACAACGAAGAGTGTTTATTTACAATGACACTTTTCAGTGACAAATAAGTGTTATTTTAGCACATTTTTAAATTTATTTAAAGATAAACGTTCGGTAGGATCCGTTTTATTCTAGGAAGGATTTACATATTGTTATTAGGTATATCAATATCGCGTTGTTTTTGTCTATTTTCTTTAACTCTCCTAACACCAATTAATCTTTATTTTTATTTTAAAATTATTTATCATCATATGCTATACATTTAGGACTAGACACAGCATTTACAGTTTCGAACTGAATTACTTACCTTCTTCGTACGTTTGTAATACACATTTCTTTGAATTTTCCTTGTTTTTCTTTTTATCATCTCAAAATATCATCCTAATACTGAAATCCTGCAGTGCACGGGTGAAATAAAATCTCACCCACACACAGATCGTCTGTCAGACCCAATTTAAAAAAAAACAAAACTTTATTTACCCTTTTAGATATACATATTTAAAAAGTGTTTAACAGATAACTGTTTATTTTTTGTTTACAATTTTGAACATAATCATATACATTATATTTTTATCAATGGGAATGTAAATTGTTTTCTGGAAAGTGACTTATATATGTAGTTCGTTTCGGTTTCGTATTTAAATTACCTTCTTTTTTTTTTAAACAAAACCGTTGGCACCGTTTTCGAGAAATATTTTTTTTTGTTTTTTTAAAATAGTTGGGTAGCTCCGCCTAATTTGAAACTAAAATTCATTTCTCAATTTCGACGTGGGGTATGATTTGGTGGAACAAGTATGCGAAATTTCATTGAAATCGGACTAGATATTTAAGCTCCATCGTCATCGGAAATACATAATCTAATAGTGAGTAGAGTAGTTGTTTCCTTGTATTGATTTAATTAGTTATTTTTGGTCTAAAGGAAAAATTAAAACGCTCCCATTTGCGATATTTCGACCCCTCCTTGGGTCATTCTCAAGCTAGAAACCAATTTATTAAATACATTAATTACATACAGGCATCAAAAATTTATTAAATTTAACACATATTAAAACAGTAACCATTTATAACAACATTATTTAAACTTAAACATATACAACATTAAAATATTAATTTCCTACTAACCTGACTGACTAGAAGATTACCCTACATAGATCTTGATTAACTTTTGAAAAACCTGGGTTTTAATTTGTGTTAGATATTCTTTATTAGATAAGGTAATGGCTCTAGCTATTAGGTTTTTGGCAGAATTTCGTATTTGAGTGAAAGGATGGTTAGATGCATAATTTAAGAACCTATCTCCCTGTTCTACTTTATTGAGCCACATAGTTTTAAGTGAATTCCCTACTCTCTCTCTACCTTAACGTCTAGGAAATTTAGTTTCTTATCCCAGGTTTTTCAAAAGTTAATCAAGAATTTCTACCCAAAAAACCTTATACAAAAGCTCTGGTATGAATGCCTAAATACAAATGAAAATTCTATTCGACGAGATGAAACAAATAAAAGTACAATTAAGAAATTTTCAAGCTTGAGCTATGTTAAGGGTCTATCTGAAGGAATTTCAAACCTGTACCAGGAATTTGACTGTCAGATAAGTTTTGGTTTCAAACCAATAAACAAGTTGGAAAACAAACATTATACCAAATTAAAGGATAAGCTAAAAATAAGTGATCAGATGGGAGTGGTTTATGAGGTGCCATGTCAAGATTGCCCAGGAGTATATATTGGAGAAACCAGGCAAACATGGGGTAACCGACGAAAACAACATGAAAGCAATGTGAAGGCCAAAGCGGAAAAAACTGCATTATCAATCCATTCCAACCAATTAAGCCATAAATTTAATTTCTCAGAAACCAAAATTCTGATATCTGAAACTAATGATAAAAAAAGATTATTGTTAGAAGCTTTAAAGATCTCCAAGAACCATAACAACATCAACTTTAAGAAAGACGCCCGTGATTTGAACAAACATTATGCCGGGATACTTCATCAGCTCAAATAATAGAGGGGATCCTCAACTTCCAATAAGATTACTAATTTAACCTTAATTTAGTAATATGACTGATATAATTAGTTAATAGGTCTTTTTTAATTTCTATTATTATCAATGATCATTATTTTATCAAGTTTCATTATTTATCATTATTATCAAATAGATACAGCGTTAGTTAAATAATATTTTCAGGTATATTTAATCAGGTTTATGACCATAATTAGAAAGGCATAGTATACACAATTAAATAATAGAACCCATACTATACCATGCAAAACAAATTAACTAAACAACTCTGGATAGCTATAAGTTTGGTCAAACAGTGTGACGAACGAAATAGTGTAGTGGACAGTGGATAAATTATTAAGTACAATAGATTATTGAAATTGAAATATAGTAAAAAAAAGGTAAATAAGAAATAAATTCGTACACAGTATCTCCAAGTGAATAAATATTATCGATTTTCAGTAAGTACCAATATATCTAACACTTATGAATTACGTTAAGAAAAATGAACCCAAAATAACTACATACCATGTGACTAACACCAAAATTTTGGTTATTTTTTAGGATGTTTTAGGAAAGTTTGACGAGAATCAGACGATTCGTTAATATAATGTTTTATCAATTTGACAAAAAATCTATGTAGGGTAATCTTCTAGTCAGTCAGGTTAGTAGGAATTAATATTTTAATGTTGTATATGTTTAAGTTTAAATAATGTGTTATAAATGGTTAATGTTTTAATATGTGTTAAATTTAATAAATTTTTGATGCCTGTATGTAATTAATGTATTTAATAAATTGGTTTCTAGCTTGAGAATGACCCAAGGAGGGGTCGAAATATCGCAAATGGGAGCGTTTTAATTTTTCCTTTAGACCAAAAATAACTAATTACATAATCTAAGTTTCAGCTTTCTAGGTAATCGGGAAAAGGGTCAAATCTAAGTGACAAAAGACCCCTTACAATTATGTTGAGTTAATTAAAAGCCTGTAATAAATAACCTCCTCGGCGGGGAATCGATCCCGGCCCCTCACCGTCCGCGTTTATAATAGCAATTTTCTTAGGACCTAAATTTTACCTAGGCAAATTACTTAAGCAATTAGATTCATATTTAAATAGATTAAAAAATTCTAAAATTAGAATTTTTTTAAATCAACATTTTTCACATGGTTTTAGTTTTTGGGGGTCCCTTTCGAGCGTAACATGTAAGCCGAATTTCATCAAAATCGGCTCTTTAGTTTAGGCTCCACGCGACTATACAGACAGACAAAAAAATGTAAAACCAATTTTTTGGACTCAGGTACCTTCAAACGTGTAAATTCATAAAAATTCCAAAATGGATTTCCACGCCAGCACTACTTTCTGACTAAATTTTATATACTATACCTATGTAAAAATCAGCAATATTACTATTTTTCATTCGATTAAAAGGAAAATTAGAAAAAATGCCTTAATTGACGCCAGGATTACGAAATAATTTTTGTATGTATTATTCTACTTTGGGTTCAAATGACACCTAAAGTAGCTTTTAAGCACTGGTTTTAAATCATTTAATTATTTATTATACCTGATAAAATATTTTAGTAATTATTGTTTTGGTACATGGGTACAAAGATCAAAATACCCGAAAAAGCTACTATGATGTACATCGTTGAAAAGCTCTTAAAGACTAAATTGTCCAGGTCAATAAATAACCCAGGTACTTTTATAGGAGAAGGTAATTTTAAGTTTAAATGTGCTGGTACTTGTATAGTTCAAAGTCCAAGTACTTATAATATAAGCAAGTAAGTAGATACACGAACAAATGTGAGCTTGACATAATTAACTTGTTATAGGTAAAGAAAAAATGATGAATTGAGTTATTTAATTAACACTGTTCAGCGTAAACAAAAGGAAATAAAACAATAAAATATATAACTAACCATTATCCCATAAGCAAACCATATTAGAATCAGAAAACCCTAAAATTACAATAAAATTAAAAACCTACATTAATAAGCGATGATTAAAAAAAATGAAAAAAGTTATGCCCGACAGAAAATGAATATTGTTGAAGAAGTTTTTATGTAGGGCTATATACTGCTGTCATACGGCTCCCATCTGGCCTTTTTTTTTTAAATAATTCCTGTTGAGAGTAGTTAGAAAGATAAGTTCCGGAAGATGGCATACATGGTCCTTTTAAAGACCATGCCTACTTTATCACAAATTTTCTAATTTTTTCGATCGGGTTGAAAAACACACTATTTCGTAAACATTAGTAAGCCGGTAAAAAAAACTATGTAACAATTAATTAAGAGCATAATCAGGTAAAATTTCTTGTCTTACGTGAATGTTTAAATTGAAAATTCCCCTTAATTGGCGTACTTTAAGTGCACAGCCTTATGTTGTATATGGATTTAAAGTATATTTTTAGGATTATAAAAATAAAAAAAAAAAAAATACATGAACGAGTTCTCGTCAGTACACTGGGAAAATGTTGAGAGAAATAAATGTTTTTCTCGAAAACTTCATTTTGTAGGAGCGCAACTCTTTGCACACAGATTTATTAGAAAACAAAAATGATTCGATGGGAGTGCCCCAAAAATTTGGGGCAGTGTAAAGTAACAAGGAAATCACTAAATTTTAAATTCGGTCGCGCGGGGAAGCCGTCGCCGTCGCGTCGCAAAGGACCTCCAGCAGTGGCGTGAGCTATCTTTTATTACGCCTGGGGTATCCCTCTAAAAAAAAAAAAAATTATAAGTTTAAAAAATTACACGTTCACAGTTTTCCCGCGTTGATTTTTTTAAGGGGGGGAATCGCGAAATTAGTTTTCCCGCGTATCTTGGAAACGGAGGTCCTCTGAGGTCTGGACCACAGGAACTTTTTCGTGGGCCCCGACTGATGATAATGACTGAAATTTTTATTATTTCCTACCACCCGGAAAATGAATTTTTATTTTCTCCGGCCGTGCCGTAGAATTGGTCAATTTTTTTTTTCAGGGGGGGGGGAATAATTAAAATTCCCTGTCAGGGGAAATAAACACAACGCTGTATTCTAGATTGAGGAAACAGTTTTGTTTCAATGGGGACTTTTTTAATGCTGCCTTCCATATGCTCAATCTGAAGAATAGCCCGTTACCTTTAGTACGAGCCACATCGAGCTCCGTATTATCCTTAAATCTGAAAATGTATGCCAAATATCTTTGAAATCGATTCAGTAGGTTCTAGCTCCATGCGTTAGCACAGGCTGCAGTCAATCATTCTTTAAAACCCAACTAAGGGTACCTTAAAACGTGTAAAATTCATCAAAATCGAATTTCCTTACCATAACAATACTTTCTCATTATATAATACGTATATTAGAAAGTAAATTTATTTGTTTTCAATTCATATAAAAATGACAATACATAAAAGAGTAAAAAAAGAGTAAAGTTTTATATGTAGACTATAGTTATAATAATAAACCTATATATACTACAGGTGTATATATGTACATATAAGTATTTATAAAGTGTGACCCGCGATAAAATGTCTTAAGAATTTGGTGTATTCTATAGGTCAAATGCAACAAAAAATGTCGAGTAAGCATATGCCCATTTCTCAATAGTTCTTGAGATCTCAATTTATTTCTTTCTTCAGAGTGTTTCACGAAAATTTCCCAAAAAAAATGCATAATATCTCATAAGTAAATGATACAGAGAAATTCGGATAAGAGAACATTTTAAAGAGCATAAAAAACCCTTTTGGAATGTATCATTGACTTTCAATTTATAAGCTGCTAAGCATTTTTAAAGTCCTGTTATCTAAAATTTTGATTTCTTTAAAATTCGACCATGAAATTCCTGAGCTTTCTACCCTTACATGATGGATGTTAGAAATGTGGCAAATTCAGGTAAAACTTTTGCTTTTCATAACCTTTGAAATGGTATAATTAAAGTTTATTATCAACGGACTAGTTTTTGAATTATGGTGGATTGAATGTTACCAGGCGCGCAAGTATTCGGACAGGATCTCAACTAATTCTTGTTCAAATGCAAGAATAGTGTAATCGAAAGAAAGCACAACAATAAGAGTTCCTACAGAATATTTGACGCTGAACAAAAAAGTACCTGTAAAAATGGACTCAGAAAGGCTTCGTTTACGATTACGAGTAATTATTCTATATACATATATCTCTGTACATATATTCCCAAAAACAACTTTAAAAAACACAATTTTTGGATGTCTCACCTAAAAGTTGTCAAATACTACACTCTTACCATAGAAAATCTCATTTAATTTTTGAGATATTATGCATTTTTTGGAAATGTCCATGAAACACTCTGAAAAAAGAAATAAATCGATATCTCGTGGGGCATATGCTTACTCAAAATTGTTTGACTCATAGAATCCACCAGTTTCTTTATAACATATTATCGCGGGTCACCCTGTATATATTCACTACTTTTTCTGACCAATATCAGAAATAATAATAGTAGAACACACACACACTTATATATTCGTTCGCTGCCCAGGTCTGTTCAGTATGCTCGACAAACCAGGATGCGCGGATTCGGAGAAACAGACTATATATATTTTTTAAGGGGGGGGGAGGATATTTTACAGGCGTAGGCTTTAAATGCTTTTTCTAAAAAAGTTAATACAGACAGACGTAGAGTTTATTGACACAACAATCAGCAATTAGTTCGGTCGAGTAAATCAACGCTATTAATTTTGCCCTCGTCCCACGTAAGGGGTGGAGAGAGCATCTTTTTATTTTCCCTTCTCGCATCTTCCTGGATGTGAAAATGTTTCTAGTGCTTGCTGAAGGACCGCATTCCAATTGGTCTCCTTGGTAGCAAAAGCTCGCCCGATCAATATAGGGGGGAAAATTGTACGAAGGGATAGAAGGGCATTCCCTTGGCCGGAGGGGAAGTGGGCCAGGTCGCTCGATATACTCCAGAGAAGGGCGGACGGGGTTGCTTGTCTACTCCCTTCACACCCCCAATCGATACCTTCCTCTAAAGCTTTTCATTCAAACTTAGGGCTTCGGCCTTTTCCTGCCGAAACATAGGAGCCGAATCACCCGCCGATAATTACTCTCCAGTCACGGTTACAATAATGGAAACACCCTCGACTATAAAAAAAAAAAAAAAAAAAGAAAAATCCTCTTTACTGATTGGGTTAAATAGATAATACTCTAACAATGCCGAATGAATGTCGTAAAAACGATTCATAAATAGTTTTGTTTTTTTATTAATGCAAATACCCTTCTCCCATCAAATCTATGTAATATATTCACAACAACATGTTCACATGTCAACATTTACAGTTTCTAAAAAAAAAAATCGATCATTTCTAATCTTAAAGACAATGTTCAGACAAATGTTTGTGAGTTTCCACCTTTTGAGCTGCTCTTGATTTGATCGACAGTACTCAATTCCCATGATTTGAAAGTGCGTTAAAAACCTATTGGAACATTGTATTAGAATTATACGCTATGTCTATTTAGCAACCAACTTATAAACGACTTCTCAAGTTAAATTAGTTAGTACTGACTAAACTTTTAGTTATATTTATTAAAATGGCTGCGGAGGAGTAAAGAATTGCCTTTCTTGAGAGAACCATCCACAATCAAACTGAAAAATACTATACGCCTGTAGAAGCATATTATTGGGTTAAAAAAGTGACTGAAATGGCTGTCATTACACTAGCGTTAGTTTTTACAACCAATGAGACATTGGACCATACTCGTTATTCGATGACAGTTGATTCTACTTTAGGGATTTTACATTCCCGTCTGCAAATAGTCATTCAATAATAGTAATCGCTCATTTCTGGATAACTACTCTACAATAAGATATTTTATAACCTCCGTTAGATGACCGCATCTTAAAAAGGTAATTGTATGTTAAGTTAACATTCCTGAAGATATCTCCAGTATAAAGAATCTTCGGTTTGTGTAATGATTCATTAATATACTTATAAAAAGTTTATACCTTATAAACAATCAAATTAATTAAAGGTAGTAAGATGAAAACTGGCAAACTATACTTAATATATATATATAATTAACAGTAAATTTGTATACGCATTTTAGTTGTTTGTTGTGCACGAGGTAGTGGTATTCTTCGATAGTATCTATAACAGGTCCCCTGAGGGGAAAAATGTCAGACCTAAAGGTAGGTATCAATACAAGCTGCAGGGGTCGATCTAAAATTAAAACAAGAAGCAAGAGTTGAGCCTCTTCGAACGACGGTATTGCAACGATATTTATAACAAGAACACAGCGTGGGTAAAAAAATTATCAGAAAAATCAAACAGCCCCACTTTTCTCTCTTTAACCACATACGAAGATATTTTAAATAAATGAGCTATTTGACTCTATCTTGAAGCGATCAAATGTTATATTTGGTAAGTCCAATATAAAAAAAAGTGAAGGTTTATAAAAGGGTTTTAAATAAGTCAAACCCTGGAGGAAGCATGGGTGTTTGATAGTGTGTAAGTGGATTTTCATAAAGCATACGAAACAGGGTACAGAAGTGCTGTCCTGTCCTTAAAGCAATAGATAAACTAAGAGTTCCTAAACAGTGTATCAAGCTCGCCGAGATGACAATAAAAGCTATAGCCATAAATGACGAAGTGTCATCATATTTTTTAGTATATAATAGTCTTAGGCGGGGATACCCACATCACTACGGCTCTTTAACATGCTACTCCAGAAAGCGGTGAGAGATGCTGGCCAGGAAATTCAGAATTTATCAAGTCACAGATAATCCTGGGTTTTGCTGGTAATCTAGACTTAATAGGTAGATTTAGACTAGATATAAAGGAAGCTTTTTCTAGACCTAGAAAGAGTGGCTCACTCAAAAAGTCTTTTTTTAACCAAGATAAGACCTAGGTGATATTATAGTGTCAAGAAAGAGAAAGATACAGGGAGTGTGATATCGATGGACACACGTTTGAGGAAGTAGATAACTTCATATACCTGGGATCGATCGTTACAAAGTAAACAGAAGAAATGACTGAGGCATGTTGTCAGATCGCAACAACGAACCGAAGCTATTTCACCCTGAGAAAACTCCTGAAAATCAAGAACAACCAAATTAAGGATCTACAAGACACTAATCAGAACGGTTTATACACTTGGACTCTCATCACCCAGGAGACGTGTAAAAAGTTGGACAGTTTTGAGAGGGAAATATTGCAAAGAGTATTTGGACCTGTGGAAAAAATGGTCAGTGGAGAAGCCAAAAGAACTGTGAGCTACAAGAATTGTATGAAGAAATCCCCTTATCAAAACACACAAAGCTAATGAGATTAAGATGGTCTAAGTATGTATGACATATGTCAACTGATCTACTGGTAACAAGTGTTTTTGACTATCAGTAAAGGAACCAGAGCTCAGGGGACGACTACAATATCAGTGGAAAGACTCCGTACAAATAGATCTAAGAAAAACCAAGATACGATGCCATGTCGACAGAGATGAATGGAGGAATAAGATCAATCAGGCCAAGGACCAATGAGTGCAGTGAACCGCCCGTAGTGACATCAAGTAAGGTTTATAAAAACAAAAAACAATTTCTCCTATTTTACATCGATTACAATTTTCCAGGTCAAACTTGCCAACTAATTCTGATTAAATTAAAAGATCGTAGATTGTAGAAAACTACAAGATTAAATGAAGTACAAATTAACGTTTAGATTGGTGCAAGCGCAGTGCATTACGTAGCAAATCGAACTCAGATTTTAAAATGATAAAAATATATTAATTGCAAAACAAATTTCAGCCGTAATAATTAAGACGTTAAGTTGACGTTTTGAATACACAGGTACAGATAGGATAATAGACCCGGTAAAATAATTTGTTAAATTTAAAAAGCTGGATATAACAAAAACATGGATCTTAAAATTATTTCCAATTATAACAAACCACTTCCGGCTGTCATTATTTTCACGTATAAGCTTTTTATTTCTGTTTTCTTTTTTAGTAAGGTAGTACAGGGGGGTAGTGACACATGTTGTTGATGTCGTTTTGTTATCAAATTAATAAAGGTATTTCTATTTCAAAATTAATAACGGTATTTAAGAAGAATATACAGGTGTCAAAGAAAATAACAGATTAACGGCATTCGTCGTTTCAGCAAGATTTATGCATCCCAACCCTTACAGTTTATGTTTAAGGTTGAAAGCCACCGACTGCAAACCCCGATTTTCTACCTTTCCTACAAATTAAACCATTCAAAACACATACTTTTCAATTATGAATTAAATAATTTACTAACCAGGGCGACCATACTGTCGATAGCGCGGTTGAACTTCTCACAAAGAGTCTTCATGCTTTCATAACTGTAACAATGATAAACAAGATAAAACAGACTGAAAATAAACGCATCATTATATGCACATCGTCACATTTATCTCCAATGTATAGGCAATACAGAGAACAAAATAGTCATTCTTCGAGTTGACCGCCTAATTGAAAGAAGAGGTTTTTGGCCCCTACATAAACAGCATGCCTTAAAACAGTAAGCATTGTCGTTTCAGACTACTTAACCGTTTAAATAATACATCAAATCAGATAATAAAAAATCAGGGGAAATGAGTAGTTACCTTTTGATGTCGTAGTCGCTAAGAATGTTGTTTTCCAAAGGTAACTTTAGGTCGGGGAAGTCTTCGCACACCCATCTGTAAAAACAGAAATAATACAACATTATCCACTATGATTATAACAACAAACGATTAGAAACACCCTTTTGTCGCCTTTTTACGCTCCCTCGAGCGTAAGACAAATCCCGAGACGAGGAAAGAAAATAGATGCATTCAATAATCACAAGAATTTTAAATGCCAGGACGGAAGTCGTCCTTGCCAATAAAATAAATCATATAGTAAAAGTACATTATAGTAGTAGTAACAAAATTAGGTTGGCAAGCGTCCACCCCGAGCTCTCTATAGTTACATTCCAAAATAACATATTTCCTTACGAGAGCTCGTTACGGAGAACATACTGGGAGACGGTACCGCTTTCGGTCATCACCTAAAGCAAGGTCTTTTAACTTAAGAAAGATATTTACAATCCAAAATTATATGAATAATCCTGTCCAAAAGTATATAAATAACCCTGTCCAAAAGAAGAGAGCAATTTAGAATTTAACATAACAAAAGGGGGACAGATAATATAATCATAACAATAAACAGAGGGGTGAACCTGAAGGGTTCTGCTTAGGGTTGGGACATCGATTGTGATGTCCCATATCGGTCAACATCGATGTTTTCCCAAAACATCGAAAAGATCGATGTTTTTTTGCTCGTCAGCTTGGAGGACCGATGTCGATGCATCGAAAACATCGTTGTTTTCTTTCGATGTTTGTTCTTTTGATGTCGATGTATCGAAAACATCCATGTTTACCTATCGATGTCCCAACCCTAGTTCTGCTCCAACGACGGTCGAGTCCCAGCAATTGGAAAAAGCATTTCCCACTTGCCGCCACCGCGCGTAATTTAGTCTGTCTCCAGTGTCAGCCTCTTTATCTTCGCTGGTTCACTCCGTGCGTCCGTGCACAGTAGCAAAACTTAACATCTCTATACTTAGCTTTGAACTTCTATGGTTGGCACAGAGCCTTAATAAAAATAATTTTTATAAGTCGCTATATTTTTAACAAGTGTGGATAGTTACTATACACATAAATTTCAAAGTGATCGGACGAAAAGTGTAGCCGTGAGATCAGGCAACAGACGGACAGACAGACACAGGCAGGAATATAAGGGTCCTTGGATTTGCCTACGGACCTTATAAATGTACTGAAGGTCGAAAATTATTTATTAACATGAAAATTACACATAATTTTACATTCACTCAAAATATTGATAATTTGCTACACATTTTGTAGATAATTAATTTATACAATATTCTTGAGGTAATTATAAAATGTTTAAGTCCACATATTGTTTAATAAAATGTTTCAATTGAGTTAGCCGGTATTTTTGTTAATACCGCATTTATGTTTTTAATTATGTGTTTATAATAATCTAATAAATTTTATTATTAAATACATGGCACTATCATATTAATGCATGTATTTTAGTTTATCATTTTATTAATTAGGCTATGAACTGGAAAATGCTCTCACTTATATTTTTAATTAAATTTTCTACAGCAAAATATTCATTTTAAATAAACGACACTAAATTAGTAGTCACAAATTAATAAAACAAAGGAAGGAGAACGCAAATAGCACGAATGCTCTGCCGAACTGAACTGAGCTGAGCTTGATATGTTTATTTGATTCGAAATTAAGGAAGGGACATACAAAGAGTAAGATGTTAGAACGAAAGAAGTAAGGGACACAGAGGTCAAGAGAGAAAGAGAAATAGATATAAATGTATATTATGTAGGTATACAAAGACAATTAATAGAGTTGGGAGTAGGTCGAACTAGATAAGTTTAGGAACAGACTTCCCTTATCTAGTACAGCTAAACCAGATTAGATAAATTAACTTAATTTTTTTTTCCCTCGATCATCCCTCATTTTAAATTATTATAACTACACAAATAAAACGGCAAACAAATAGAACTTTTATACATAAAGCAATTTTTTTATATTTTAGTGGAAAAAAATTAATTAAATCATTATAATATTTGTCCTTACGTGGGCCCATAGGAGATTTAAATTACTTTGATGAAGATCAATTTGATGAATATGTGATATATATAATATCAATATCACAATATTTTTAAATTTGTTATTGTTATATTTTGTTGTTAGTTATAGTAGTATATTATATATAAATACACAATTTTTTTAAAAATAAAAATAATGTGTAGCTTTAAAATACTAGGTATTCTAAAATTAAATTTGACTAATTACCGTTTATTTTAAAATGGCTTTCACTTATAGAGATGAAAAAATACTGTACAGAAGTAAATACTCAATTTGTAAGTTTAGACATTTTAATGAGTTATTGTAATAATTTCTATTCCTCTAATTATTTCTTGGTACAGACATTAATGTAAATGCATTTTAAATGTTATTACAGAAATAAAGAATATGACTGATAGTGACTTTATGAGGAGGGATCAATATATCTCGATTTAAATTAATTAATTTGTTTTCTTCATACCTAAATGATCCATCATACCCATTAAGAAATCCCAAATGTGATAAGTGATAAGTATACGTTCATTCTAAAATCTCAGAAACGCAAGCTACAAAAACATAAACATGAATACAAAAACTCTTAATAAAAATATATCTTTTTGTGTAGGAGTTGCGTCATCTCCATTAATTAGTTTATGCCAACAAACACGCAGAATGTTTACACGTATAATCCTAAATTATCGAGTTATTTCAACCTGATAACAAATTCTGCTAAACAGTAGACATCGCGTGACACTATGTTACACCGTTTCCGAATTTTTATACTTATTTAAGAGTTTTATAAATAAACACGCATATTACAGGGTAGTTACAGTTACAATGATAATCTTTAAGGTCTATTAGCACACGTCTGTTCCGTCCCGACTGTTAAATTGTGAATTATGTCCTGGAGTGAGGAGTGAGACGAAATATAGCCATATCAAAATGAATAATTTAGTTTAAATTATTATAACTTATCCTAATACGCATTTTTTTTTTTTTTAAAATTATGNACGCGCATTCTAGACTCAAAGATGTTAGCAAACACGACGCAACGTCAACACAGGACGCGCATTCTAGACTCAAAGATGTTTGCAAACACGACGCAACGAAAACACAGGACGTGCATTCTAGACTCAAAGATGTTTGCAAACATTTGGCATTGTTACCGGTTATTCTCTATTATTTTTTCGCAACATCTATTATAACTATATTGGACTTGTAATGAAACTATTTAAAATTATAAAAATGATTTCACCAAAACTCGGTATAAGTATAAACACTGAGTTATTTTTATTGTCATTTATGAGTTATATATTAACAAAAGACAAGTGCAAAAGTAGACGAAGATTTTTTTTTAAAGAAACTCGATTTTGGCATAAATTTAGTATTTGGTCTAACATAGAAGTCTCGGGGCCTGTAGTAGGGGCCCGCTCATCTTTTAGTAATAAGCTTGGAAGCAATACGATAAAACAAATAGTGAGACGATTATTTTTTAAATTGAATACCGACTATATAATTATCTATTTAATCTTTAGGGATTTACCTAAAACCATATCTAGTTTTAATTACTATTTATTAATTAGTATATAATATATTATTATTATTAGTTAATATGTAGTTGATATACAGTCATAAATAATGTGAAAGAAAAAAATATACCTTTCTCGACTTTCCAAGTCAAAACATAGGCAGTTAGATAACATTTTTTCGTGCGTGTGGTGCTGTCCACACCAGATGCGCAACGCGCATCCCCGTTTTGAAACACAAAAAGCTGTATATGCAGCTTTATGAGCTTCGCTCTTAGTCTTTTACTTGCAGAACTACAATAGAAAATAACGTGTAATGATATTTAAAGAATTAAACTAACACTCGGTACCATTGTCCATAAAAATATTATGCCGTCGGATTAGTATTACTCCATTAGGGTTTCTTGTCGGGTCACAATAGACATTTTGACCGCAAAATGAACAAACCACATTTCAAACCACTAATACGTTTTATTTGATTAAACAATAGGTAAATATTTTAAACAAACGTTACATTTGGTTGCACGCAGTATTACATCAGGCATTTAACGACCGGGACGGTGAAAGAACTTCAGTATTCATTTGTAGCGAATAACTACTTGAAAATAATTTCTTATGTGCATTCGACAGGCGACTCCCAGTCATAAAATTAAATAAGCTTAACCACTAATAAAAAATACAATATTTACAATAGTCATGGTAAAATTCCTCTTAAAAGAATACTAGGTACTCCATCATTCGTATAATTAATCCACTAAAAAAAAAAATAAGAATGTGCTAGATATGTTATTTTTAAGAGGTCTTTACTCATAAACCGAGTCAAATTTGAAATGAATTTGTAAAAGAACAATCTCGATCTTTAAGTCAATAAGGTTGCTTCAACATAGAATGGAAAATCAAGAATACCTATAGATCCGACAATGCAATAGCAGCGTTGAATAATTAACAATAGTCATTCATTATTTAGGTAGGAGTGAATAGAATTCCATACCGCTGGAGCATGCTATCGAGAAATCTTGGGTCTATTGTTGTTTCGAAGGGTGTTTTCGAACGATTGTACGTGTACGTCGGATTAGACGACGATTTGACTTAAAGCTGACCGTTTAAACAGGTACATTTTACACGCCTTAATCAGCATATGAAAGATGCTTTGTCGGGTAGCTTTATAGATAAACATCACACACATTTAGAGCCAAAAATGAACAACAAAATTAGAACATGACAAATGTTTGTTTCCTTCTAAAAACACCGTCAGACACAGACACAACGATGTTTTGACAGATGCGTATGTATATTGTCACAGTAGGATTTAGACAAATACACACATAATGTCGAACACTTAAAATTTTACAGAGGTGATCACATGTGCGTAGATTTGTATAGTGTCTGACGAATGGAACGAGTTGTATTTTTTTCTCTCTCTAAAAGGTCTAAACGTATTGAAATCCTATACTATATGTCGTTAACAAGATTGAAGAATAGATCAGAAGTTAGTTACTGCCGAAAGAAATCTTCAATCTAAGAATGGTGTTATTCGGTAGATAAATCAGGAGTAAGTAGGTTTCGTCGACTTATAGATTCCAAACAAGTAGTATCGCACGACCAAACGCCTAACCAAACTTAAGCCGAACTAATTCGCGGGTTACAAGATTCGTATTTTTTTGATCTGTGTCAGACGTGGAGGATATACCGTGATCTGTGAGATGTTAAGTTGACACTGACGAAGGACTAGCTCCAAAAGTGCACTAAGATAAAACGAAATGGAAAGCGAACTTGGCCTTCAGTAAGCAAGAGGACCGGCGCGGCGAGGAGACGTGATAGGAAACCGGGTCGAAAGTGGGAGTGCCTCTTATAAGTTGTAACACTCCCGAAGTACGATCGAGACCGGTAAGTTAGGACCGGTAAGTTTTCAGTTGGACGAATTCGAACGTGCTGGCGAGGATGGGTCCCAGACACCTGCCTTGCCCCCTTAGCACATACATCGAAATATATAGAAGTCCCAGTGAGCTTCGACGGCATACACCTGTCGGAGGCGATGAATTTATTATACACATGATGAATATAGGATTAGGGTATTTGGATCTTAAAAGATATTAATAAAAAGTAAAAAGTAGGGTCATAAAAGGTGAAATAAATAAAAAGATGATCATTTCGATTTATTTTATTATTTTATTTTATAGACAAGAATTACAAAAAAAAAAAAAATCATGTTNAAATAATGATATAACTATATTATTATGAGGTTACATATTTTAAATTTAAAAATTTATATTGCTCAACAACTCTAAAATTAGAACATTAAAACACAACCAATTTACATTTAATGGGTAATTTTATCGTTCATTCGCGAGTATTTTCGAATAGCTTTTAGACATTATCCTTTCAAATTATAATTTAATGAATGAAATTTAAATAGTAACATCGTTTCTATCTACCTTTCGCACTTAATAATAATAGAATTAACGAATCGACATACATTTATTAAATTAACAAACTTTTTTGTACTATGGTAGATTTAAAAAATATTATTTAATACTTATTCGAATCGTAATTCCCGCCTTACGATAGTTATACTTTATACTATACATTATAGTTGTATTATAGATTTTATTATAGATCATTATTTTAACAGATACCATTAATTTTTATATATATATATTGAGTGTTTAAAATTGCTCTAAATACGAGCAATTAATAAATAAACAACAATTAAATTTGTCGTTTTCGTCTCCTATAAACAGAGTCTTGCTAGTCAATCGTCAATGATAAGAATGTGATAAGGAACTCGAACTTAATTACGTAAAACTTAAGATCGTAATTCAGAATACTATCAAGGCTGATTTACACGTATTAAGTTAATAAGTTTACAAGTTAAAATTTAGTGTGCAAGTAGATAAGTAGAATAGAATGTAATCTATTTTTGTTTAAGTTGGTAGGCGTGGCTAATCACAATCACTGAACATGCGCAATTAGATAAATGCACAAGTTTGTACAGATTAGTAGATCTTTGTTAACATATTATTATTTAGAAACCTTTTATTGAGTTAGAGTGTTATAATATTGGACAACATTAAACAGCGAACTAAAAAGCTTAACTAAATATTATGTGGAAAACGTGTAAAGGCTTACTAGAAATTAAGTCACTTAAAATATAGTAAACAACATAACTACCAAATACGTGTAAATCAGCCTTCAGTTACCATTATATAATACCTGTTGTTAATGTTAAATGTTTGTAGTTTCTATCTATCCTTACTGTTATTATTGTTAATAGTAATATTTTGTTAATGCGCTATTCTTATTCTGCACAAATAAAGTGTGTGATCACGAGAATTAAATTATTAATTATCCATCACATTTTTCACCAGGTATAAGATTATATTGTTTTTTTTTTCCATTTTTAAGACAGCTTTAAGTCGACGTAAAGAGATCAGATGCCCACTTAAGTCAAGAATCTTATAAAATAGGGATAGAGCACTAAGCTTACTTGGGTAAAAAAGTGTCGCCAAGAACTTGGAAAAATCTACATAAAATTACCACTGCGCATGCTCAGAACTTTATAGTAGGACGATTTTTTTCGTGACTGTTATCCATTGTTTATTTTGTAAGGTTACAATATTTTAAATCAAGCTTTTAATTAAATATTTTCTTGTTTTTATTTTTATTTTCATTTACTGAGTTACTTAAATTTAATTATTAGAATAGTTCTTAATAATTAATTAATTAATATTAATTAATTGGAAACGGGTAAGATTTTATTCTACAAAAGTCACAGTTTACCTTTTTTTGTACAACAAATTTGTACAATTTTTAAAAAATTAGCGTAAATATTATACATATTTACAAAATTAAAAATATGAAGCGCGAGTGGAAGAAAATTATTTTTAAAAATAACCTGATCGTATTAGTTTCTTCTTTATTTTCTACAGTTATAACTTATAACCATAAAGGAAGGTAATCTTTCATACTAGATTTTTCTAAGATCCTGATGACACTTTTTTTCGCTTAGTACTCTATCCCAATTTTATAAGATCCTTGGTTTACATGGAATATACTGTCAAATTAGTTCACTATCCTCTCACTAACCGCTTTCAGCACCACTTTTTGTCTCACTAATGTGTGGTTTAGCAATATATTTATTCAATATGCCTTCCATGTACGTATATATNACAGCAATATTCATTAATGTAAAAAAAATTATTTTATCAATACGATTGATAAGAAATATAAACATTTTATCTTTATCTCCGTTTAGATGCGTAGAAAGTGATTCTTTTCGTAGTTGTATTCATTGCGAATGCCCGTTTCACAGAACTTCTTTATTTTCGCACTGGTGCGAAAATTAAGAAGAATTTTTCACCTTATCGCACGATTGCCGTGTTTGTTTACACTTAAAAAACTAATTTGCTGTATGTTTAATTCAAGCAAATGCTTTTTTTGTCTGTATTTATTATTAAAATCCAACAATCGAAGATAAAGTACGGTACGCAGCTCGTGCGAAAACTGCGAACTTTGCTCATGTGGTTTTACTATCCTCGTTGTGGCTCGGTTGAAAAACTCCACTCTCGCATGCAAATTGCTACTTTCAGCACAAGACGCGTAATGTACTATTTCAATTAAAAGAATGTTAACATAAAAATAAACCTATAAACCCATCTTAAAAAGTAATAAAACCTCTCCATTTAGTCTGTCATTCTAAATACAAGACAGAGCCTAAATATATCGTGGTTTGCTTTCATTTTTTTTCCCTGGTTTAATTTATAAGATCGACTTAAGTCCTTGGTAATCGTTATCGAGATCCAAGCACTGACCTTCTGTAGTCCACGACTTCCACTCTTAAAAAATGTATCTCCCCAAGAAAACACTTAATTAATCATTTAAAGAGAAGATAAATAATTCGATGTTTATAGTCGAATAGTATTAAGCCGTTCGGTAGAAAAAAAACACGAATACGACAATATATCGTAGACTTATAACGTCGAGAAATAAACTATATAAAAGCAATATCGACATTGATTTCTTTCCAATTATAAAGCCGTAACTATATCTAGTGTCGGCCTTGTCTGATGCACAGAGAACATAACTTTTTTTCCTGATAGGAGTTGTTGAACCAGCGCTATTATGTAAGCGATCTATGAGAGAGGGTTATAGTAGATGTCCTTTACTACTCAGCTCGTATATTATCATTATTCGTATTCTACTAGTAGTACGCCTTCGTATAATCTCAACCTAGGAGGGGGTTACCCTCTACAACACACTGACTATCTAACACTTCATAAAGGTGGGTTTACAGCTAGCGGATCCCGGGGCGTATCCGGCTGTCCGGCTATATTATAGCTCACAATATATTTATAAAGCAGTGGAGACATATTCGCTGGTTTACCCCACACCGTTCATGTGTCAGGTTATAAACAAAACAAAGCCGAATCGTTTGCTTTCATGTTCTGAAACGAAATAACCGTTTTTGAACGTTTTCTTGTGATTTAACAATAAACTTTTTACACAGTTCAATTTACGATTTTATTCAGTTATTCCTTTATCAAATGAAATGCATCGAACATCTTAATTTAAAAAAGATTACATATTTTATTATATTAGGGCGGCCCAGAGATGTAGGGGTTGTATTTTTTTCTCTCTCTAAAAGGTCTAAACGTATTGAAATCCTATACTATATGTCGTTAACAAGATTGAAGAATAGATCAGAAGTTAGTTACTGCCGAAAGAAATCTTCAATCTAAGAATGGTGTTATTCGGTAGATAAATCAGGAGTAAGTAGGTTTCGTCGACTTATAGATTCCAAACAAGTAGTATCGCACGACCAAACGCCTAACCAAACTTAAGCCGAACTAATTCGCGGGTTACAAGATTCGTATTTTTTTGATCTGTGTCAGACGTGGAGGATATACCGTGATCTGTGAGATGTTAAGTTGACACTGACGAAGGACTAGCTCCAAAAGTGCACTANTATTACGTATCAATCGTAGATAAAATAAATTAATTTATATTTCAGCGTATTAACAAAATCAATTTATTATATCGTCGTTTTAAGCGTTTGAGCACGCACTTTAATTTATTCTCTTGTTAACATAAAATATTACGGACTTTCAAGGGGATCCTAAGCGAGTCTTAGGAGTAGGAAAGGCACTAAATGTCAAGACCCACAAGTTCAATTTCTTAGGGGTTGTCATAAATCTTGGGCATTTCAAGTTTCTTGTATTTATTTATACGCTTTTTGTATTTTACGTTAACTTTATTTTTACGGCACTTTTAAGTTTAGTGACAGGGCCGGATTGATATATTAACGGTCCTCGAATATATTTACTGTAACACTCCAAACTTTCACCCTATATAATATATAAAATAGTAATAAATACAGACTTATTTCACTTTCTCATATAAAGAGAAAGTATTGTGATGTAAAAAAATGTCTGTCGTCTATGCATACGCGTGGAGTCTAAACTACTGGGCCGATTTTGACTAAATTTGGCACACATGTTCACAAAAATCATAACCCAAGGAGAAATCGAGCAATGAATTTAAGCTCCAAATTTGAGGGCACTACCCCACAAAAACTCTGAAAAAAATTTTTTTTTTCAAAAACGGTTTTTGACAATTATAATTAAACAATACTAAACTGTAGTCAATTTAAATACGAATCTAAAAGCCCCCATACACGGTCAAAATTTTTGCACAAACGTCAAGTTCGCGCGAAAATTTTGACCGTGTAAGGGGCTGTTTGATGTTTGCTCTGACGTGATGTTTGACGTGTATGGGGGCCTTAAGACGTTTTCCGGGGAAAAAATATGGGTAGTTCCTGAGAAGAATAGCTTTAAACGTGGACGGAGAGAGGCAGGGTTCGATTCCCCACCAAAGAGAAATTATTTTTATGATACATTTTGATACAACACTGGCCTAAATAATTATGAACTCGTATATGAGAAAGTTTGTCTGAGTTGTCTCGGACCGATATTTTTTTAAATATCGTAAAACTAATAATTTCGAATATTTATAGAGTTTATTAAGTGTTAATTTTTTCGAAGAATCTACCTAGTTGTACACAAGTGATTTTTTAAGTAGGAGAGGATCTCTTATAAGCTGCGTCCACACTGGACGCGCATCGCGTTTTCAGACGATTGCAAACCCTGTTTGCGTGTTTTGGTGTGTACGAGGCTTTACCACGGAAACTTGTCACTAGCATGATTTTTGTCCCAGAAAGAGAGATGTTTTGGTGATATTTTGTCAAAGCGGAGTCTGACAACCTTTAGCCCGTCACTAGCTATCTATCGGTGTTACCAGCGATAGTTGGTCTACACTAAGTGCCCGAGATAATTTATTAACAATTACTCCATATAGGGAACCTCCCGTATTTGAGGGACGACTAAAGATTAAAGAGGTCGAAACGTATCTATTTAACATAAAACAAAACGTATCTATCGAAACGTATCTATTTAAAATAAAATATCGAAGTTTTTTGACAGTAAAACTATTAATTGTGCTTCTCGAATTAAATTTTTAAGTGTAACATACTCACAAAATCTCGGTAAAAATAATTGATGTCGCAATCAAATTGTACGTGAATAAAAAATAACATAAAATAATTAACAATGCATATTCAGTTTCTTAAGTAAGTTCCAAACAATACCAGATTAACCACCCCAGGTTTATTTATTTATTATCTCAAATCGCGAAGGCAGAGAAGAATAAGGATTTAGTGAGAGTTTTGTGAAACGACTAAGAATTTAAGAGTAATTCGGCTGGTATAGAATTTTCGTATCAGTAGACTTGTATAAATTATAATATCTCGTAATTTACAAACTTATATTAAAAAACTCGTGATCAATAAATAAATATTGTGACGATTTTAATTTAAATTGTTTTATCGAGTGTAAAATTTGTTCTTTTCAAAGGTAAATAAAATAAGCTATTCGAGAAAATGTCAGTTATTTTGGCTAGTAGCAATATAACAAGGGAAATTTGAAATTAAGTACATAATTAGTTTTAAAAATAAAATCAATCAAGTGAAAGTCTATTTAGTAAAGTGTTATTTTCCCTAAAAATAAAAAATAACATTGTTAGTGAAGTTCTGTTTTATTATATATGTAATTCATTATTTAATTTTTCAGAGACTATATCGGAGGGAACAACAAAACCGCGATAAGGAATTGTCTCGTATTCTTGTTATAACATTCATATCCATATTAACGAATAGAAAAAATAAATTGTAAATATTACTAGACTGGTCGTCCGCTTTGTAGTGGGACCAATCAATCTCAAAACATTCGATACGCAATATTAAATGGCATCAAGGTCTCTTTACTATAGTTCTCTACATTTACCGTCGATTGATTCATTCCGCATAGTAGACTAGGTCTCGTTTATAACTGTTTATTTTCAATTTAGGGTTATAAATAACTCTTGTAGAATAATACAATTTTTAATTAAATTTTAATTTGAAATAGTTTAGTAGAATCTCGAGAATTTCTGTATAAGTGTACAACGAACAACGTTTTCTTAAGCGATAACAATCTCGATCTTTATCTTGATTCATAAATTTCTAGGTGTTCCAGCAGTGAAGACTGTGTGCACGTGTGAAGAGTTTGTGACACTGGCTCGCATTACAAGGAGCGTCGTCAACGGGATCGATTCAGTTTACTTTAACTGAGACACCTGTTAATACGCTGTCTATACTTTGAAACAGGTACATCTTCTTTTAATTATAAGTATTATTTACAAAGGGAAACAGACAGAGAAAAATAGACTCGAGCGCCGGGACTCGAACCACGGGCCTCTATATTTCCAGTATAGTGCGCTCACCAACTAAGCTACACTGAAGAATAATTTCCTCTAGTAACGATACCTAGTCACAAATTAAGCATTCAATTTTCCACAAGTCTAGAAGTCGACATTTAGAACGATAGAACTACCGATAAATATCTGAGAGAAATATATAGAGGCCCGTGATTAGAGTCCCGGCGCTGGAGTCTATTTTTCTCTGTCTGTCTCCCTTTGATAATAATAATTATAATTTAAATTAAAATTTAAATTTTTCATAGTATAAATACTACCTAAAACTTAAAAATGAAATTTCTAATTGATTGTACAAGGTACAGGTACTAAATGAGATCATTATAATTATAAGCGATATTTCTCTGTCTAGTTCTATTGTAAATGTCGACTCCTAGACTTGTGGAAAATTGAATGCTTAGTTCGCGTTACTGACAGAGGAAATTATTCTTCAGTGTAGCTTAATTGGTCAGAGCACTATACTGAAATTATAGAGGACGGTGGTTCGAGTCCTGGCGCTGGAGTCTGTTTCTCAGTCAGACTCCCTTTTAATAATAATTATAATTTGATCTAAATTAAAATTTAAACTTTCCGTAGTATGAATATTACCTAAAACTTAAAAAATAAATTTCTAATTGATGGTACAACTTCCAGGAACGAACGGGATAATCACTCCCTTTTAATAATAATTATAATTTGATTTAAATTAAAATTTAAACTTTCCGTAGTATGAATATTACCTAAAACTTAAAAAATAAATTTCTAATTGATGGTACATCTTCTGTTACCGACCGTGATGATCGTCGATCGTCACGGTTAATTTTGCCGTCGCTTCAAATTAACATCCGGTAGCGAAAGCATATCGACATGATATGCATCAAGAGGATTGCACCGAAGATTGTCGTGACGAGTCGATCGAGGATTAGCTGTGAATTTAATCGAGTTTGATGTCCATCCTATTAAATACATGGAGTTATAGAGTATAAATGTTTTGTTGAGTCGAAGCGGTCAGGGGTTTAAGATCCTTGAACCCTTTATATAAGGATAGAACGACCCGAAACCTGTTGTGTACCAACTCGGCCTCAGGTCAAACAACTCCAACCATCTCCAAACTCCTCTCTAATACCTTACAATCATTACAAAGGCTTTTCAGTTTCGTCCGTCTTCATAAGGCCAAAACATAGTTTGAATAAGTTATCTCTATTTGATCCTTCTTAAGTCAAAACCTTTTATTAAAATCTTCATAAATTACCTAATATTTAATGTTAATTTATCAATATAAGGTTTGTTCCAACCACACTTCAAACTAGTTTTGAAACTGTCCGACGCATATTGCGCATGTTGCTAATGCGCATGCGTTGGACAGTTTCAAACTAGTTTGAAGTGTTGTTGGTACATACCTAATATAATCTAATAAAGTGTCAGTGTTACTGAAAGTCCTAATCCCCCTTTCTTATAGAAGAAGGTTATTGATCAGAGTAAGTTCCAACCAATGATATAAAGAGAAGAATTTTGGACATCAGTAGGTTTAGTTTTCGAGTGATCAACAGGAGAGTCCAAAATAAAGCCGAAGTAACGGACCGAATCATATGTATCATATACACTATGATGAAAGACCTACGATTGCTGCATGGAGCAGTGTAAATCAAATTTAGATAAGAGAGGAAATGAAAATGCAATGTTTCAACGGTACAAGAAACACAGGGCGATAGAGAAGAGAGCTTAAGTTAGTAGGTAACAGTATAAAACGCACATAACTTTTTTGGCTACCGAAATTTACGAGTATTTTGCACAAAAATTTATTTCGATACTTCACAATCTAGAGTATTTTTAATGGGTATACACACTACACACCCGTTCAATTAAATTCGTTGCAGATATGACTTGGGTGTACTTAAAAAATGGAAATAATATTAGTGGTAGAGACAATGCCGATAATATTTTAACCCTGATAATGTCCTTGTGAAGGTCAAGGGCCTAGGGGATGTTTAGTCGAATCTCGATTTACAGGAGATCCTTGTCTAGTCACTAGTCACTACCCTTTGAAAACTTAAACATTTTTCCCAGTATGGATCCCAGATTGATCGTCGTTAGGAACTTAATACTTGGATAAGGGCTTCTCTAAATGACCATTCTAATTTTAACCCATAGATACGATACGAAACCCGGGGTGGAGAGATGGTACGCACCTCTACTTCCCTAACTTAATTTTGTTTGCAAATTATTTTATTCAAGGAGTGTTAAATAAGA
>KZ651065.1:0-20930 GCA_001010745.2 Gerris buenoi
AAATAAACTGACCAAGAGGAATGAAGCTTACTTGTTTATATTTAGTGTTAATCTCTTCCCCAGTTACAGCCACTTGTTATTTTATGCCCTTATTCGTTATTTGTCCATTATTTACTTATTTATTTAAATAAATAATAATTCCTTCAACCTAGCTACAGTAACGACTGCAGCTGTTTTTTTTATTTCCTTTTAATTCTTCACTTTTTATCCCTAATGTAATTTACACTGATCATAACACCTCTAAAACAAATCTTCTAAATCAATTCTTTGTATAATCCAAACTGTTTCTATTTCAATATCTCTCTGGGATTTCAGTGGACTCTGTGTGTGAATGTGTTGGTAATTACACTTAGATTATTACGTGTATTCCACTAGTTTGTTTATAAGTTTTAAAACGTATCATTTCTTTTCTTTATGGAAGGTGTTTTAGACATTAGCACTTGTTCTCCAATTAGGTGTAACTTCTTTTACTTTTTTAAATTGATTTTTTTTATTTATTTATTTTTACTATTTCTTCTTTCAAAATTATTATTTATCTATTTTGTTTTATATTTTCATAAGAAGTCGATTATGTTTTTATAAAGCTTAAATAAATTATAAGTTATTATTAATCATTAGAAATTTTAAGATTGCTTTATGTTATACATTAATGTAAGTATTGTTTTTTTTATATATATATTTTAATTTTATATAAAAACATTTGTCTCTTGAAAACAATGGGTCAATGCACTGTTTAGACTCAGATGAGCTGATGAGTGTTACTGAAGAATCCTTACAAGAAGAGGAGCCGGAAAATGATGAATCAATTGAGGAAGAGGAGGTGGAGGAGATTGATGAAGAGGAGGAGGATGAAGGGGATTTTGCTGGTTTCGGTGATGATGAAGTGCTAGCTTCCGAAAAGAAGAGCAAATCCAAAATCTACCAAACCTTATTAAATTCAACTTCTCCATCAGAGCGTTCGAGTAGACGCAGGTGCTCGAAAGCTGCTTCCGAGAAGATACACAAGTTTGCAAAGCAACTTCGATCTACTGCTCTTGATCAAAACGGTACTAACTGCCGTTCCTTCATTCCTTCTCACTTCACGCTCGAATTTATCCCTTTTAACCCCTTACTCCAATAGCCCTTATCATACCAATAATAGAATCATTTTAACTTGTAAAATATACATTTTTAAACCTTTTACCTTACTCTCAGTTAATTTTTTTTAGTATTATAATATACTATGAAGGATGTTTGTGTGTACATAACATTAGTATTTAAATTATATAAAAAAACAAAAAACTCCTATGAGTGCCTACGCCTACAAAAATAAACTGACCAAGAGGAATGAAGCTTACTTGTTTATATTTAGTGTTAATCTCTTCCCCAGTTACAGCCACTTGTTATTTTATGCCCTTATTCTGCTGTTAACAATTTGTAATTATATGTTGACCCTTCTTAGAGTCAACAGTACATAAGATTAATATATGAAGAATATTTTAAACCCATTAACACATTTTGAGGTTGAATATCTATTAGCTATCATAACTTGGGACTTCTAATTATAGTTTGTTGGGTCTGCAAGGTTTAAAATATAGATTATTGGGTTTATAATAGTACTAAATTTTAAATTTCAAACGTGTGTAGTTTCAAATTTGTAAGTACAGTTGACCTTCGTATAACATAATTGAGGTTTAAAGAAAAAAATTTGATTTTTAGAAATTGCTCTATAGTTAAAGTTCCACGGGTCTGAGCAGAATTCACTAATAATGTAGAGCCGGCGTGGCCAAATGGATTTGGCTCCACGTCTGCTGGGCTTTCATTGAATCAAGAGCGGTAGGAGGTCATGGGTTCGATCCTTCGCCATGATTCTCTGATTTTTATGGTTCACTAATATTCACATCATAATCGATTTGGCAGTACAATGTACAGAGGTATGTTTGATGTGTGAAGTGGCTGGAACTCTCTACCACGATCAAGGGGTTCGTCCTACCCGTCTAGTACTTGTACTAGGACCTTACTAATACTATATGTATTATTATTTTTTAGTTGGATAATCCCTATTGTTTTTTTTTATAGGGATTTTTTATAAGTATTTAATTCAATATTCATGTTATTTATATTATATAATTACTCATCAAGTTTAGGAATTAATAGAAGTCTGCAGCACTTGGTTTGTCATATATTGACAATTTCCACACCACTTGCAGTGCTTTGTTTCTTTAAGCTGGAAATGTTAAAATATTGCAAGCCCCCTACTCCTTTATCTATTTAAGAATAATTACATGATATTTTGAATCTTAAGTAGATATCCGTTTTTCAAAATATTCCCAAATCCTTGTTCAAAAGAAACAACAAAAATTGGAAATCGACAATTCAATTTTAATTATTGGCTGATAACAAACAACTTAAAATAGAGAGGGAACTATCATATTGTTGATTGGNAGTAGAGGGAGCAATGCGATTTGAGAAGTAGTTCATTATGCTGAACCACTTTCAGCATAATGAAAGTGGTTATGCTGAAAGTTTAGGACAGGTTTTACGCACATCCGCTAACTTTACACTGATATGAAATCTTCATCAAGTATTTAATAAGTATATCTATTATTATTTGCTTTTAATTTTAATTTAGCTTTCATTTTAAATTCTTAATCGTAAGTTTTTTGAATGAATACAGTGTTGAGGAACTTTGCATGGATTGTGATTATTTTATTTATTTTTTTCTTTCTTAATTATAATACATTTATAAATTAAAATGTGTATTAAGGTTTTAGATGATTTAAATTAACTTTATTTTATTGAAGATAGTGTGAATATCTAATATATAATATTAGATCTTTTGGAGAAGACTGCATCAGAAATTTTGTGAATCCCGACATTTTAGGGATTATTCTCAAGGGAGTTTCTCATGGTAAAAGTAATTTTCAACTGTTGTCACTGCCAATTGTAAGTGACTCTTGAGTGTTACCTATCTATGATACTCTATAGAGAATCAGCATAGATAATCTTCATCTGAAATCACTGTCTTAACACCAACATCTCTAGTTCAATTCCCATAGATGTGACGTATTTAACATTGATATCACATCAATTATATGATCAGATCCTTAGATATATCATTTCAACTATTAATATTTTTGATTCATTGTAAACACCAGAAAAAAAGAAAAAATAAATAATAATAATAATAATGAATTAGCCTGATGCAAGTTCCTCATTGATTTGACTTTACTACGTAGAATGAAACAAAAATGAATAAAATAAAATATAAGTATGAAATAGTTTGCTTTAGTTTTTAAATTTAATTATTTATTATATTTTTAACTCTATTACACAAGCGAAAAACTCAAATTATTTGCAAAAAAAAAACTATTTCTACATTATCTAATTGACTGAAGATTTACATGTGCAAAATAATTAAAAGAATTTAGCTTGAGTAGTATACAATTTACTTTTAATTAAGTCTTTTTAAAAAAGAAAATATCAGAATATACTACAGTATGAATAAAACATGTCTGAACCGACCCTAAAACTAAAATTGTTTTCACACCAAAGAGACACGGGTAGAGATGTAAAAAAACGGTTTTTTTTCAGGTTTTTTTTTACGAGCATGTTTTTTTCACCGATACTAAAGAAGGTATGTTTTTAACATAAAAGGCAGTTGCTTATCATCAAAATACCTTTAATTAATATTGTACTTAAGAAATGAAATTTAAATATGTACTATAGATTATTTTAAACATTATAACATAAATATTTTTGATGAAAAAAAAAAAAAAAAAACTTGTCATAATAATCTACACCACTACCGTTGTCGAATAAATTAACTGATTTTCATTGCCAACATTTGATTTTTTACTATAAAAATTTACTCAAATTTTACTAACCAATCAATAATATATACTTGTTTACAATATTTTATTTGATAAAAAGATTATATATACATACTCGTATTATAAAGCATACTATGTAATTCTATTTGAACTCATTAAAAAAACTGGACTTTATGTTTTTTCCTTTTTTGAAATAAAAGTTAGTTTTACCCTGGCCATCAGAGGATGAACTGATTAGATTCTGTAACTATTTAAAAATTAAATATTTTAATACCTAAAAAAACTGGCCTATTAACTGGAGCCTAGAGGACAATAGCATTTCTAAGATAATATGCAGTTGTGCAACCGTACTGCTTCTTATATCAGGGATAAATAACCATCACTACCAGTTAAGCTCTTAATATAATAAAAATTAGTTGAAAAAAATGCATCTGAAAAAAAAAAACATGAAATGTGAAAAAAAACAAAAACGAAACTGTTTTCTTTTTTCATTTACATCTCTAGACATGGGGCTCATGCGGTCATGCCTATTGGGTACTTCTTTAGATTGTTACTCCCCTATGTTGTTTTAGAATAAAAATTACTTTGACTAAACAACTATTAAGGAAAAGGTATATTTAGTCCAATACTTTGAGACAAAGGTAATACAAGGCAATACACCACTTCTGTTTTTATAAGGGGAGTAACCGTCTAAAGAAGAATATTCTATACACCTTCTTTTGATTGTTACTCCCCTCAGTTTTTTTTACAAGGGGAGTAACAATCTAAAGAAGTGCCATCTCTTGTTGGCTGTCTTCTGTCCCCTGACTTGTCATTGTGAAAGCCGTCTAGCTGTAACAGCTCTGACAACTTAAAGAAGAGTAAGGACACTACTCCATCTAAATGTGTCATAAAACACAATTACTTGGTCTGGTGTTTTCCATTTGCTTTGTTGTTAAGGGTTTTCCTGATTAAATTGAAATATTATTGAACATTCACCTTGAAACATTTAAATCCTTCGATATCTACATGCCTTAAGTTCATGAGACTACAGTACTTCTTTAAATTGTTACTCCCCTATGTAGTTTTAGGATATAAATGACTTTGACTAAATTACTATAAAGAAAAAGGGATGTTTGGTACAATATATTTTTGGACAAAGGGATATCACACTTCTGTTGTTATAAAGGGGAGTAACAGTCTAAAGGACTTCAGTCACCTTCTTTAGATTGTTACCTCTGTTTTTTTATAAGGGGAATAACAATCTAAAGAAGTGCCTAAAGTTCAATGTAGAATAAAATTGTTTTATTTGTAGTTTATTGCTTTTTTTAAAAAATACTATTGATTTATGATAGGACTTAATATTCTGTCTTTTTAATTACAATGAATCCACTTATGGAACCCTATTCATTAATATTAAAGATCAACATCTTTACATTAAACATTTTTTTTTTTTTCTAACAGTATTGAGAAGGTAATAACAGTGTTAAAACCTTCCCTTATTATTAGTCCTTAACTCAGAGTAAGGAAGGAGTAGAGGGAGCAATGCGATTTGAGAAGTAGTTCATTATGCTGAACCACTTTCAGCATAATGAAAGTGGTTATGCTGAAAGTTTAGGACAGGTTTTACGCACATCCGCTAACTTTACACTGATATGAAATCTTCATCAAGTTGGATTAATTATCGCACCGTATTAAAAATATTTAAGAAAACCCAATAGATATGGAACCTTCCAGTTAACATGTGTCACAATTGACATAATTGGGCATGTTGTACCAACAGGTACTTGGTTTTGGCTGAGGTTTGTTTAAACAATATTGTAAATGATTTGCCAACCAACCATGAATATATCACACAGAATATCCAGATTCTATTCCTGACATGAGAATGGGCCTACACTCTCGGTGTTTGGCATAAAATGTCGCCTTGTAAAAGGGTACCATTCTTAGTTGTATCTATCCAGATACAGATGATGGAGCCATGTGTAAATATATAAGTTCTTTGACAGGTCTAAGCCCTCTATAGGCTATTGGATCACAGATTTTTATTAATATTATTACATTTACTACGTTATTTCGAACAGCGAAGTAAGTTTTAGCACTCATAACATCAGTTTAATAAATTTGTGAAGAGGAGGCAATTAAATAATTCATAATTATAATAAATCTAGTCGTTTATTATCATTTGTATGGCCAAAACACTATTTAGTCAAAGATTTTTTTATATTTCTTTTTCCAATTGTCTGTTCTTTAGTGTTAAAATTTTTACATTTTATTTTTACAGTTTTCTTCTAAGCTTGTTTCTCATGGTTTTTACATTTTATATTCATCTTACATGTATTTTGTTATCTTATTTGTATTTTAATGGGTTTCTTCCTTGTGAATGTTCTTTTGCTTATGTTTTTTATTTAGATTCTTGCATGTTATTTTTGGCTATTATGTATAACATTTCTTTTGTTTTCGTTTTAACTTATTGCAACAAAAAATTTTTTAGTATCTTTGCCTACAAGATAATCACCTTAAACCACTTCATTTTATCAAGTTGCATGCTGCCTTTTTTAAAAAAAATAAAAATATTAATTACAATTATATATTTTAAGATTAATTTTATATCATTAAAGGAACTTGTTCGATACTTTTTTTTATCAATATCTATATTCATATGAGAATTTGTTTGATAAAGAATATTTATAAATTAAGATTTTTTTTTTTTTAATTTATTGTTTATTACTTATATTTTTTTTATTTATTTATTACTCATAATAAATTAAAATTTAAGAGTTAAATATCTGATCAAGTTAAAAAAATTAGGTTAATCTGATCAGTTAAAAAAATGTTGTTAACATATCTTAAATTATATATGTTATCATTCTTACTGATATCAAAATAGTAAGAATACAAATAAAGAATCCTTTTAAATAGTTAAAGTAACAAACCATAGAAATATACAACTCTCTCCAAAAGAAACAAAAAAAACCTTAAAGCCTGTCTAAACTGGAAAGCCTTGGTAAAAAAAAAAAAAAAAAAAAACCCTTTTCGACCACCTAGGAACCTGAAATATTTACAGATTATTAATTTTCCATAATGTTGAAATCAATTTTAATGCAAGAAATATAATTGAGATTTTAAAAGTAATAAATTTATTCCTATTAGGATTTTTTTAGAGTGTATTCATCTATATCTATGATGATGAGTGTCTGTTAGTTGTAAAACTGAACAATTTATGTTAAGTGACGTTCATACGACTGGCCTGTAGATGAACAGTTCAGTCAAAAGTGACAGGCCTACCTGGATCATTTGTACTCGGGTTTTGTTAATTATTGTTCCATTGATGATAACTAACTAAATTTATAAAACCATCAACTATATTAGATGTTGTTTTTCAACTGTAAACTGATTAATATCACTCTTTTAGATTTTATTAATAACAGAATTATATCGCAGTAGGTTTGTTCCAACCACACTTGAAACTAGTTTGAAACTGACGCATGTGCTTTAGCAACAAGAGTTCAATTTTGGTCCGATGCGCTTGCGTCGGACAGTTTGAAACTAGTTTGAAGTGTGGTTGGAACAAACCTTAAGTTACTATTTTGCCTTTAAAATTAAAAAAATATTGATTTAACGTAACATTGTAGGATTTTCTTATGAACTTCATACCTCAGATGATAATATCATTGAAGGTGTGATCTTCGCTTGTAATTTTGTGCCTACTGTTAGTGAATCAAGGTAAAGAATTTCAGGCTTAAACATAATTAATCCAGTCCTGTGAGATATTGCTTTAAGATAGCATTATGATGATCAGCAATTAAATATGTTTTAAAAATATATGAATATTCCAAACCTACTGCTATCCTTCCGAAGTATTTTCTTATCATAAATTTAATGGTAGGCCTTAATGTATTATGCCTGTTTATTATTATTATTATATTGAGTAGGTAAGGCAGGCTATGGGCTGTTAACCACTGAGTCAGTTAGTTAGGCAAAGAGGGAATAAATGCAGGTTAAAAAAAAATTAGCAATTAAACTGATTAAAGCACTTAATATTGTTTCTGAAGCACGGAGGTTTTTTAGAATGGTTAACTATTCATTAAAATATATTAAGTATCAAACAAATTCCTTATTTCTTTTGTTATATATTTATTTATCACGAATGTATGATAGTTGTAAAAACAAAAACCAAAAAACAGCTCAATGTTGTATCTCATATCTTATTTTGTATCTATTGTATTTGGATCGATTCTACATTTATTTATTTAGTGATAATTGTTAGGTTGATTCTTCTTTTTCTGACCTAATGTGTTCAATGGGATGTAGCGAATGAAAAAAAAAGACTATCTGATAATTGAGGTTTTAAGAAAACTATAATAAAATGAATAATTAGAGAAAATAAAATAATTAATTTAAAGAATAAACTAAATGAAAATTTGATCAAGATATTATAATTTTCTATTTTTATTACATTAAAATGTTAATCAACGTTAACAATTATTAAGAAAACCATAAATTTATTAGAATTTAATTGAAGTTAGTGAAAAAAAAAAGAAGCATTTGTTAGCATTTCTGTATTAGCAGCTATGCATTTTTGTTTCTCTCTTTCTTTTAAAATCTGAGGGCTTTTAGACCTGAAGACATGTACCACATAAGTGGGTCCTTTGAATCAATCCAATACTGGATTGATATCTGACAACCAAAACTCACATGAGTTGGTCGGTGATCCATGTCCTAACTCTGGTCTCGCTTGATTGATTTTTATCAATCCACCATAAGAGTTTTGACTATGGTTAAAACTTACCATTTGTTTAAACAATGCTAGGTGGATATTGAGATGAGCCCGGTCTGGAATAGAGTTAGGACATTGTTAGGTAAACATCGATGTTTTTGATACATAGACATCGAAAGAACAAAAATCGATGTTTTTGATACATAGACATCGAAAGAACAAAAATCGATGTTTTTGATACATAGACATCGAAAGAACAAAAATCAATGTTTTTGATACATAGACATCGAAAGAACAAAAATTGATGTTTTTGATACATAGACATCGAAAGAACAAACATCGATGTTTTTAAGTCCGGTACATCGATGTCCCAACCCGAGTCTGTGAATCTAGCCCCCAGAACTGTGTAGTCATTGGTGGCGGTCACCCATCCTACTACTGACCATGCTTGATGCTGCTTAACTATATTGATTGAGAGCCAACTGCTCTCCCTCTCAAGCTACTAGTGCCCCCCATTAATTAAATAGTTATTCATTAATATCAAACTAGCCTTGATAATAGTAATAAGCTGTTGTTAACAACTAATTCATGACGCCCGAGATGAGCTTGGTTTTGTCTGTTCACAGCCTAACTGACACTTGCTGACACTTGTTGTGCTAAACTGTTATCCTCGTCCATGAGAGGGTATCTTCCATGAACTTTCACTCAAGTCTCTGGCTTTCATCTCCATCCTCATTCATTCAACGGGAGTGGAATAAAAAAAATGAACTAATTGTTGGGAGAAATGCTTTCTGAAAGGAAGACCTATGTAAAAAAAAAAAAAGTCTATGTTGCCATAATTCCGGTTTTTCTTTAAAAATTGAGTCCTAAAAGGCCTGATTATATTTATTTGATCAACCCTTGTTTTTATAATAATTACTTATTACATGGAAACTGCACTTATCAAATATTACTGATTTGTTTACCTTTGATAATCTACCTTAATTATAACTCCCTAATGGGGGGGGGGGGGTTAANATGACACTTTTTGCGCTAAAACTGATAAACACTACTAATTTTCCAACTTCATTTATATAATCTTTATTTCATTTATATAATCTTTCATATACATCAACTTGTTGAAAGTTTCTCGTCTTCATGGAAAAGCATGTTTTTGTGTGAATTCCCTGTGGGTTCATGTGTAAAATAATTTCATACTTATGGGACCATTCATGTATTTATAGGATACAAGGTGTCACACTTATTGGCAGGCTTTTAATGATTTTTTAATATCTGTACATTTCCTTGTTGCAGGTACCTGACTATCATCTAGTGATTAAAAAGCCGATGGATTTTGGAACCATTAAACATAAACTGAATATGCTCGAATATACTCGCAATGCTGAGCTGATTGCGGACGCAGACTTGCTATTTAAGAATTGCTACGAATACAACGATAAAGGCAGTGAAGTCTATAGGTAAATGTTGTATTATTAAAAAAATTGTTTAGGCTTTATTTGCAAGAGGTCTTAGATGAAAAAATAGAAGATAACGATTAGGCACATCATAAAATTTATTGATTATTATTATTATTTGGAACATCATCACTGTCATTATTAAACACTAGCTACTCTGTTGTTTTGTTTTTTTTACAAAAACTCCTCAAATTTTATTCACCATAAGCAATTTAAAAAATACCCAAAAAAGAAAAACTAATTTTTTATTTAGAAAAACAAATCTATCTGTTGTTTAACACCGAACTCTTTTTAGTTATTTAAAAAGTTAAGTGTCTAATACTATCTTCCTGTAATTTGATACAATGAAATCGATAATATTTATTTATTTATTTTTTTTTTTTACAGAGCCGGAGAAAACCTGGAGCAGTTGTTCAACAAATTAATAGACGATCACAATTTGGTTCGAGATTCAGACAGTGGAAACTCCTCAAAAAGAGCAAGATTATTTTAGTTAAACTAAAACAATCGCATTTAATTAAGTACAATTATTAATTTTACAAAAAAAAAAATTAAATAAATTTGATTAAAAAAAAATTAAAAGAAATAGAGTAAAATAAATGTCATAGATATTAATTTTTACGAAAAAAAAACAAAAAAAAAAAACTTTTTTTCGGTGGAGGAATCAATAAAAAAACCTTTTTTTCAAACAAAATTGTATTCTCTACTTCAATTATGCCAATTGACACAATTTATTTTAATGTACAAACTTTTTATTTCTTATTTAAATATTTATAACTTAAGAATCAATTTAAAAAAACACACAAAACCATGGCATATCATTGATTTTTTTAATTTTTGTTGATAACAAAACTGCATGTTTAATATTTGTGTTTTTAAAAAAAAAATAACTTTTTTTGGACACGTTACTTAATAGTAGTTATTATGGAACTTTGTGTTTTAAAAGTTGAAAACATAGACTATAATGAAAAAAATACAAACCTTTTTAAAATATATTTTTTAATTATTGAGATAATCGAAACTAAAATTCTAAACTTGTCATAAAATTAATACAATAAAAGAATAAGATTCAATTATGAATTTGGGTAAATTTTTCTTGTTAAATATTACTTGTTTATAAGAAGTGGTTCAAGTAGATTTTCAAGTGAGATTTTGATTGTAATTGGTTTGTATGTACACTTTATTAAGTGAAAATTAGTGGGAAAGTCAAAAGTTCATGTATTTTATTTTGTATTTACTCGGTTTAAAATCATGTCCTTCATTGAGGTTTTTCTTGGAGTTCTTGTAGTAATTGCGTCTAGATATGTGTTAGTGATTGCTCCCACTCCTGGCAGCAGGACAAAGGTCTTTGTTCTCTAGAAGTTAATTAATTGGAAGGTTTGTTTTAAAGTTTAGTTTATATCTTGTCAAATACCTCAAGTTGTAACTAAAGTTGGTTAAGTCGAATCCGTTATAATTCAGGGCAACTTTCTAAAGGTATTAAGTCCAACCATCATTAAGACTTAGTGTTGGAACTTACAACTATTAAAATACGGTCACTACTGGAACCGGAAGTACTTCATTTGATGCATATAATATAATTTCAAGGAAAGTCTTGTGGAAACTGTACCACTTATTTTAAGTTATGAAATCTGAAAACTTTATCCAAATTTAAAATCCCAGTAATATTTACTTGTGATTGGTAAAATGTACATTTAATTTATTCTTTTTAAAAAAAAAAAACAACAAAAAATAGTATTATTTATTTATTATAATTAAGTTCTCTCTCCTTTGATTAAGTTTTTAGGTGTAAAGTTTTTTTTTTTTAATTTATTTATTTTTTAGTGTCGACTTTTTTTCCTTGTTTATAATTTTTATAAATATTAATAAAGTGTTGTAAATATTTCAAGATAGTCAAATTGAGTTTTTTTTCTCTGATTAGTTGTTTTTTATATATATTTCTGAAGATGTTTATGGCGGGCTAATGTTGTAGAATTGTATTTTGTAGATTTTAATTTTTTTTTTATTCACTCGTTTCCATATCATTGTTAAAGTTCTTTTCTTTTTTTTTAATGTAATATTTAGATTAATTTCAATTATTGTTACATTTTATATTTATTATTTTTTTCCAAAATTATTTTCAATTAAATTATTTAACTCACTTTATTTATATATAAAAAAAAATGTTGTTTATTTATTTTGTTTTTATAATTTAAACGTAGATGATTAGAACAAATAAACATGTTTAAAATTATTGCGGCAGAATAGGATTTTAATATTCATACACCCATATTTCATAAACTTTTTTGGGGTCTACTTTAAATGTTACTGGGGCTAGACTCATGACTTAATTCAACCTTAAATTTGTCTTCGTAACCTTATAAGTTCTATGTGATATCTCATCTAGAACCATGTGTAAGTTCTATGTGATATCTCATCTAGAGCCATGTGTAAGTTCTATGTGATATTTCATCTAGAACCAAAAACACTTTTTTTGTTAAATTATTAATTTAACAAAAAACTTTATACTGCATTTTTTTCTTAAAATTTGATACTCTATCGATTCCCGGGGTTATTTTGTGCACGGAATTTCCACCCCCCGAGAAGGGTGGCAACCCTCCCACGGCCCCCCTTAACTCCCCCGCTTTGGAGTGGCAGAAATGCATTTTTTTGATCGTCTGCACCAAAGGTTCATTTTGTAATAAAAATTAACCATGTACCTTATGAGAACATTTTTTATGTAGCCAGCTCTCGGTCTATATGTGATATCTCATCTAGAACCATGTGTAAGTTCTATGTGATATTCATCTAGAACCATGTGTAAGTTCTGTGTGATATCTCATCTAGAACCATGTGTAAGTTCTGTGTGATATCTCATCTAGAACCATGTGCAAGTTCTATGTGATATCTCATATAGAACCATGTGTAAGTTCTATTCATATCTTGTCTAGATCAAGGTGTAAGTTCTTTGTGATACTACATGTGTTTTTATTAGAACTTAAAATTTAATTACTTATTTCCCTACTATTGTATGGGAATTGGTATTTATGCATTGGAATTTAAGTTCATTTTCGTCTGTTTTCCTCCCTTTTTTTGAAGAATTAATTAATCTTATTGACATAGGCATATGTTTGTCTCGTGACTTCATATAACCTTATAGGGTTAATAGTTGGGTAACTTCTGCCACAAAACTGTATCTTGCCCTAGCATTTACTTCTAGAGGTTTTAACTCTCTCCCTCCTGAACTGTTGAAACTTCAGTATATAAAATATAAAGTAATTAACAACATATTTATTGTTAGTTTTATGCCCGTTTGACTTTTTTTAGAAGTATTTTTTTTATTAAGGCTAAATAAGGTTATACACACATTTAAAAACACAAACTTATACATTTTGGAGAGTCAAAATACTGTCTTTAATAAGTTCGGGATGATCTTACGGTAAGTTGTACATGCAAACTAAGTGATAATCAGCTGTGTAAATTGACATGACACCTTTTCTGTACTTTAGGCTAAGAGTTAATTCACTGCCATTGATCCTGATACATACTATTCAATTTAAAACCTTATTTAACTTAAATGTTTAAACTTATTATCCTTTTGTTCTTTTCTTAAAAAAAAAAAAATAGTTTTTGTTACCTTAATACTATGATCCAATTGAGGTACAAACATCTACTTCTTGTTTTGTCTTTTTTACTCTAAAATAGTTTATATAAAGTAGTTGCAGATTAATTACTGCAAAAACTAACACCCCTCTACAAATAAACTTTTTTTTATTATTTTTCTTATTGTCAATAACTCCTCTAATGCACCTATTCTACTATTTAGAGATTGATTTATCACTCTATTAGAAATTTAAAAAACTTCAGAATGTTATATCTTATTTATTTAAAACCCATGACATGTAATTGTATTTTTTGTTAAATACATTTTTTTTAAACAAATATTTGGAATAAGTATTAATTTATTGGATGAAGTGTTCTTGTGCCCTATTTATTACTAGTTATTATCTTGCGTGTAGAGTTAGGGTCAATGCCTAGTAGTAATTCCTCTTATTCAATTTTAGTGTTCGTTCTTATAGTTCAATTATTCTTTCAATGAGCAAATAAAAAATGTAATCAGTATTATAATATATAGGATATAGTGTGGAATAACCAGACCTGAGACACTGTTGGAAATGAGATGGAATACCATTATTATTAAAGTAAAAGATCAGATAAAACTCACTATATTGACGGGAATTGAATCCAGGATCCTTATGTTTATGCTACTGGGCTCGAAGGGGGTTCAGAGTAACTGTGGTCCTAAAAGCACTCGTCACTTGTGCTCGGCCATCTTTGAATCAAGGACACACAAAACTCACTATTGATCACACAATATTCACTTTGGCAGTAGATAGTTGTGTAAAATGGCTGAACTCCAAACAAGGTTTGTAAACAGGGACCGTTTTGGTGGCTTAAATGATATATTCGATTAAGTGGTTTGTCCTCCCGATTCTACTGCTGCTGCAATGCTCTGATCATTGAACTAATATGTGAAGAATATGTGTGACTCACGCATTAGAAGTGAAACTGAGTTCTGGAAACAGTTGATATTATGCATTGCTCTCTTTGCATTTGTTGATCATTTTATTATTTCAGGATGAAGAAATGGTTGCGCGGAATTTAATTGAGAAATAAAATATTTTCATAACATTTTGGCGAATAATGAAGAAAAAACATAAAAACAACTTTAATATAATATTACAATATAATATACCAATTCTGTGTATTGAAAAATCATCGACCTCTGTGGTGCAAAGGTTAGCACTTATGCCTGCTGAATCAGAGGTTGGTGGATCGAGACTTGTCCAAGTGAAAGATTTATTACACGGAAATCTTTCACTTAAAAGAGTCTTGAATCACACAGTTACATGCAATTTTGTTTCTTCCCAGCCAATTTACTCTACCACACTTAATGAAGTTTCACTTCAAAAAGTGTGTGGTGTCATTGTGAGTGGTGTCTACTTATTTGTATATTCTAAGGGTGAGTTAAATGCAGCTCCTATTGAAAATTTAAATCTCAATAAATAAATGGTGCACTTATTATGACATAAACATGGTCCTTAAAGGGATTTTACAATTTAACTTTTAAATTTTATTATTATTTTCATCTACGATTGTTACGAAATATAATCATTGTATCTCTGTTTATATGTGTAGAAAGTGATTCTTTACGTACTTGTATTCATTGTGCATGCGTGTCTCATAATTCTGAAGAATTCCTCTTTTGTCTTTCCTAGGGTGGTAATAAAGAAGAATTCTTCACCTTAACACACGATTAGCGAGTTTGTTTACATTTAACAAAACTAATTTCCTGTTTGTTTAATAAAAGTAACTGTTTATATCGAGTTTTTTGTGAAAATCTTTTTTTTTATGAATAATTTTGGGAGTATTTATTACTAGTTCTTATGTCCTACTAAAGAGTAAAAAGATATTTGATATTTCTTAAATATGCTTACGCTTACCACACTTAGCAGGGTGTTTTTTGGTTTCTGATCCACTGTCCCCAGATTGAAACTGGTAAGTTAAAAATACAAGATAAAAAGAACTTTTTATATACTACGTTTTTAAATTTTCTGTCATAAATTATTATAAATTTGAAACCTGTCAAAATTAATAGTGTAGGTAAATATGGATCTGTCAAAACAAATAAAATAACTTGCGGATTTTTCCCGAACTAACTTTCCATTCAGCAAATTTGCTGAAAACGAATTAAATTCTGCTGAAAATTACTAAAAGTATTAAAATAATGCAGTGTCATCGTGTTCTGAAAGTTTCAAATGTCTAGCTACTCGAGATGTTAGTCAAAATTCGATTGCAAGATTTGTACTGGACAAGAAAAACAAGAAACCAAGTTAATAAAAACATAGTAAAATAGGTTGATAGTAGTAAAAACAAAATCAATAAAACATAATAGATGGGAATTGGAATGTTTTTATATTTAATTCTGCATTTGCTAAGTGTTTTATTTTAACTTTTTTGTGTCCATAGGGGTACATAAAAAAACTCTTGTATAATGGTTAAAGGCGATATTTTGTCCCTTCCTTTGGGACATCTTCTAACCTTGTTTGAGGTCTTTTATCTTCAAATTCATAAAAAGTTAAATAACTTTTATATCGTCAAACTTTTATTTTTTTATTTTTTATTTTTTTTTTTTTTGTTATTTGTATTAACATTTCTATGGATAAATTGAACTTGTTATGTAATTACAAATGTATGTGAATGAACATATATATGTGCATTTCTATCAGTTTCTAATAGCTAATCATATTGAAAACATCGTTTAAATTCACATATTCCAGTTCATCATTCAAGTTTTCATTGTTGAGGGCTTACATTCTACCGGGGGTTCCGGATTAACGCATATCAAGATTAATGGGGGGGGGGGTCCTATTGTGTGTAGGATGTACAGATTTTTGGAGGAAAATGTACCTTGGGCTATCAATTATCACTTAAATTTATTGCGTCAATGCCTGGACTAATGTGACACACCAGGGGAGTTAAATTTTGAATACAGTACTAGATCATTTATTAATTTGAGACTTACCACTCTTCAGTTGAAGGTTAAAACATATTTTCAGTAAGATGTGTTGTTCTTCGAAGAGATTCTTGAATCTTCTAATTCAAGTTATTTTCCTGATGAACTATTAATTTATAAAAGTAAATTAAATTTGAAAACCCCCAGTTAATTAAACCATAAAATTGAGTCATGCAGGATGTAAAACAACTATGTGATATTATGATTTAAAAAACGAGATTTAAGAATATCTTTTTACTTACAGGAAGGAACAGTTCCATTTTTTTATTATTATTATTATAAAACCTTGGAAAAGAATAACATTGGTTTCCGATAAAAAAAAATATAAATAAATATAATGATAATGATGGAAAGAGAGGACATGAGCAGGGAAAAAATTTGGTTAAGTAGTAACAGGAATACAGGAAGGTTTAGGAGGTAGGCTATGTGTTCTACCTGGACCCCCAACACTATTGAATATTGATTGACATGTAACCTGCTGAGGTAAAAATGAGTTTATTTGGTAAAGTTTTAACAGGAATACAGAAAGTTTAAGGAGGTTGGCTATGTGTTCTACCTGGAACTCCAACCCTATAATATTGATACATGTTTGTTACCTGCTGAGGTGTAATAAAAATTAGTTTATTTGGTAAAGTTGTAACAGGAATACAGTAAGTTTTAGGAGGTAATAATGTGTTCTACCTGGACCCGGACCCTATTGAATATTGACATGTTATCTCCTGACTACCTCCCACTCAAGTCTACATTTTTGTTACAGCAATCTCCTTTATTTCTTCAGATTTCCCTTTTTTTTACCTTTAAATTCTTTTTTGCCCAAAAAATCTGAAACTGAGATTTCAACAATCTGTTCCTGTCACGCATAACTCCCATATATTTTATACTAGTGTTGAAACTTGTACAAAAAGCATTCCTTACATGTACTTGTGCCGACTGGAAAATCATAAATTTGTAACATCCTTAACCCATTTTTCTGAGTCTTCAATAATTTGTAAAAAAATCCAATTGCTTTGAAATTTGCACAAATTATACATAACTCTTTATAAGACAAACATTTCTACTTCATTTCGTTTTGATAACTGCCACCATTTAGAAAATATTGACATTTGCACTTTGGAATTTGAACACTTAATAATTCCAGATATATTTTTTTTAATTGAACTGAAATTTGCACCAATATAAAAATAATTTTCTCTAAATTTAACTTACTTCATAGGTCATCCTCGAAACCTAATGCCGATGGTATTGTGTCTGTCTCTTCGTCGTACTTTTCTTAATATCTCCTGAACCGTTTCTGATAGAGATCCTATGACCCACTCATAGGATAAAAATAAAGAAGTTAAAAATTTAATATAAAATTTAATTTGAGCGTGGGCAACACACAAATTCGGTAATCTCAAAACAAAAAAAAATGTAGTAGGGTATCACGTGAAAGCTACTGAAGGGTAGATTACAAACTAATAATATTTTATGAGTATTATGCTTTTTACCACCACATTTGTCATACATGGTCAATATCATTAATTTCATTATGGAAATATCAATTAATTTCATGCAGGTAGTTTACCCTGGAAAAATCTAGTACCTGAGAAAATAGCTAAAAAAAAAAATTAAAAAAAAAGGAAAATGAGAGGCCTGGTTAGATTTCCAGCTGAGAAGGAGTTATTTTTATGGTGAATTTTGTAAAAAAAAATTTCAATAATAATGAAATATAACCTCGAAATCTTAAAACAACCTTATAAATGAAAAATAGGCGACCAAATAATCATGAACCAATTTTTGTAGATTAATTTCTTCTTGGAAATTGGCCTGTTTAGGGTTTTATTTCTTTTTATAAAATTATATTAAATATAATCATAAACCAAGTACATGATTATAAAGATTTTTCTTCTTTTCAATGCTATTGAAGGCATGTGTAAGCTGTGTTTACATTGGATTTTACTTTAACTAATTTTTCTCTCCTGATAACAGCTTAACAGTGGTCCAATTTTTTTACTTTCTCATATAAAGAGAAAGTATTGTGATGGCGCGAAAATTCGATTTTGAGATTTTGATGGATTTACACGTTTTGAGGTCCCCTGAGTCCAAAAAAGTGGTTTTTAAAAAATGTCTGTCCGTCGTCTGTCTGTCGTCTGTCGTCTGTGCAGACGCCTGGAGCCTAAACTACTGGGCCGATTTTGACGAAATTTGGCATACACGTTCAGAAAAATCATACCCCGAGGCGAAATCGAGAAATGAATTTTAACTCCAAATTTGAGGGCGCTACCCCCCAAAAACTCTGAAAAAACACGAAAAAAAATTATTTCTCGAAAACGGTTCCGACGATTTTGATTAAAAAATTCTAAAATGTAGTCAATTTAAATACGAATCTAATGATATAAGCCGTTTTCCCGGGAAAAATCTAGTTCCTGAGAAAATAGCTTAAAACACGGATGGAGAGAGCCCGGGTTCGATTCCCCGCCCGGGAGAAGTTATTTTTATGATATTTTTGATGAAATTTCCATAATAATTAAATGTACATATATGAGAAAGTTTGTCTGAGGTGTCTCGGACCGATTTTTACTGATTCAACCATGCTGGCTCTAGTATTAAACTATTCTAGCTAATATTACAGCTTTTTCATAATTTAAACTTCACTACATTTTAAGTTGCTTTTGTAATTTTAAATTCAGATATTATAATATAAAATCCTTTATTGTATTCGTAGCCCAGGAGATAGCGTTAAAAAAAGTGTCTAATATCAAGCTAGAATTTTGTGTATAAATAAAACTGTTAGTGCCTTTTAAGAAGACAAACATTTCTACTTCATTTCGTTTTGATACTGCTGGACATAGCTTGGCAATAGGCATTTAAAAGAAATAAACCGGTGGAGAGCGGCCATTTCCTGCCTTTTATGGTGGACAATGTGATTTTCATGATCCAGAGTTCTAAATTAGTAGACCAAAATTCAAGATAATGGTATTTTGTCACTTGATCGGTGACCACTTTGATTTGGAGTAATATTTGAATAACTAACGTATCAAGTGATAAACTCATTAACTTGATTTTCGGTCTACTAACTACTTTTGTACTCAGAATGATGAATATTTTGTCTGCAGAACATAGCTTGGCAATAGGCATTTGAAAAAAAAAAAAAACTGATGAAGAGTGGCCACGTCCTCACCCTTTATGGTGGACAATGTGATTCTGTGGACGATGTGTGGAATATGTAAAAATATAATTAGTCAAATATTACTCCAAATCAAAGAAGTTACCTATTAAGTGACAATCTATCATCAACTTTATTTTTGGTCTACTTGCTAAGTTAGTACCTTTGATCATCAAAATCACATTGTCCACCATAATGGGCGGGACATGGCCACTCTCCACCGGTTTGTTTTATTCAAATGCCTATTAGCCGACCACATTTTCTTAATAGGCACCAACAGATTTACTTATAGACAAAATTCTAGCTTGATGTTAGTCAGAAACTTTTTTGCACGCTATCTCCTGGACTATCTATGGAGAGTGTTCGGATTAAGAAAATGTTTCTAATACAGCATATTTCTCTTATTAAAATTATTACAAGAGAAAATATGAAACTTAAAGAAGTGATTAAATTATAAAAGGCTAAAGGCCTTGCACTTTCTCTAAAAGTACAAGGATTGTTTCAACGAAATATGATAATGTATTTAAGATATATATTTTGTCATGGAGTAAAATAACGATATTATGTAATTTAGTTTTTTTGTTTTTTTTAGATATATTGACTTAGCTGTGTATTTGATTTAAAAATATAAATATAATTTGTTTTTATTTTGCAAATTTTTTACAATTATTATTTTCATATATCTTGTTTTGTGTAAATAAATTTAAAAAAAAACTAAAACTAAAATTAGCCTTTAAAAAAGATAACAATTAATCTAACTTTTTTTAAAATACAATATATTATATTGTCATTACATATTTTTTTTTTACCTTAAAATAAAATATAATTAAAGCAAATTTTATACTTTGAATATTTAATTTCAGGCTCTAAAACTGCTATTAATAAGCTCCGGTTAAATTTTGATTTTACTACTTACACTAATATATATATATGTAATATGTATGTGTGTATAATAAGGGAAATATAATATAAACATATACATATATTTATTTTAAATAAATATATATATATACATGTATTAAGAATATTTTGTGTAAAATTTGATATTTTACCCCGATCTATAAATTTTCTTTGACGAGTTCGGAAAATTAATGTCTTTGGATTTAAAATTTCAATTTGATCAATATTGTTTCGCATTGTTTACAACTTCGTCTTATATTGTGTAATAAGTTATTTCGGAAACTTTATTGTTTATTTATTATTTATTTAATTTTACAAGTAATATACAATTATATAATAATAAAACATTTTTTTAATTTGTATT
>KZ651065.1:21276-32384 GCA_001010745.2 Gerris buenoi
AAAAAAAAAAAAAAAAAAAAAAAAAAAAAAAAAAAAAAAAAAAAAAAAAAAAAAAAAAATCTAACCCTTTTTAAGTAGTACAAACCTGGAACCGAGGCCATGTAGAGGTAAAGCCAATTTGAAAGATTAATTTTGATAAATTTCCAATTTTATATTTTAAGTAAGTACATTTTTATAAAGCTTTTTTTTACAATTTTTAAAAATATAATCAAAAAGTGAATTTAATCAGTTTTTTAACAGATGATTAAGTTTCTTTAGAATTCTCAATTGAAACGAACAAAAGGCGCTGCAACACTTTCAAGATACTTATTGTTTGAACTTCAGTTGAAATTCAGTTTGAGTAAGTTCTCGATAACAATAACAAACTTTATTACAAAAAATTCAACTACATACGATGACTAGAATAGCAGAGTTGGTTAAACAATCCATTTTAAACACATTTCATTATATTAAAACCACACAGTATCTCTTCTAACGTTAATCTTTCCAATCAAATTTATGTTTACGTTTAACATTATCATAATTCTATAAAGTTGTTCAGAATACTATGTATTTTTACGTCTAATTAAATTAATAATAATTGATTCTTTCTACAGTTCAATAATCAAAATTTGATTCATACAAGACATTATGTCATTCATTTTTCTGAAGCGTAACATAAGACTAACACAATTCAAGTCATAATAATATATTTATTGATGAATTAATTTCATTATACATCTATCAATTACTTTTTATCTTATACTATTAATTATTAGATTTATTGAAAATTTGTTATTTTTCTTGTACATAAGATTAGTTATCTCCTATTGTATACTAATCACTGCTATTAATTCTAAATAAGTTAGCTCAAAAATAGCTCAATGTACACCAAGAATTAAATTGATTATTATTCAAGAATCGATTATAAATTCTGGAAAACCGGTTTTTATCTGAAAGCAAATTGATTAAAGATCTTTTCAAACTATCATTCCTATATAGAATTCATTATAAATTCTCATAAACTGGCATTGATCTTAAATAGAATCTATTATAAATTCATGTGAACTGGCTCTTTTTAATCTAATAAATCATTCTAATCTAATCTTCAAAATCTCCTTCTGGAATCTATTAAAAAAATAAATAAAATGAAGAATAGTTTTCTTCTTTAAAGAATTGCTAATCAATTCTGACAAACTGGCATTGATCTTAAACAGAATCGATTATTAATTCTTGTAAAGTAGCTGCTATTATATGTAAAAATCGATTGGACATGTTACAAACTGATTTCCTCCCCCTAAAAGAATCGCTAATCAATACTCACTAACTGGCATTGATCTTTAAGAGAATTGATTATTAATTCTGGCAAACTGGCATTTTTTGAAGAATCAGTAATCAATTCTCACAAAGTGGCATTGATCTTGAAGAGAATCGATAAATAATTCTGGCAAACTGGCTTTTTTTAAAGAAGCACTAAACAATCCTCACAAACTGGCATTGATCTTGAAGAGAATCGCTTATTAATTCTGGCAAACTGGCTTTTTTAATAGAATCACAAATCAATTCTCACAAACAGGTATTGATCTTCAAGAGAACTGATTATTGATTCTCATAAACTGGCATTGACTTTAACATTTTAAGAAAAAATAAAAAATTAACTTAAAATTAAACAAAATGGCTGCAATCGTACATAAAAGATGATCTCTTCTTGATTTTCAAAAAACTGACATGATACTATGGTACATTATTAATTATACATTCTTGCAAATATGTTTCTTTCTTTTAGAATCAATTGAGAAACGAAACAAACTGATTTACTCTCCCTTAAATAAGCGCTAACAATTCTCACAAACTGGCATTGATCGTAAAGATTATCAATTATTAATCCTTGTTAGGTGGCCTCCATCATATGTAAAATTAATATAAATTAAAGCCAATACTGACTCTTTTTATAATATTAGTCCTTAGAAGAATAGATCGATGATTCTGGCAAACTGGCTTTTTATATAGAATCACTAATCAATTCTCAAAAACAAGCATAGATCTTTAAGAGAATCAGTATATTATTCCGGCAAACTGGCTTTTTTAATAGAATCGCTGATCAAATATCACAAACTTGTATTGATCTTGAAGAGAATCAATAAATAATTATGGCAAACTGGCTTTTTTAATAGAATCGCTAATCAAATATCACAAACTGGCAATGATCATGAAGAGAATCGATAAATAATTCTGGCAAACTGGCTTTTTTTAAAGAATTACTGATCAATTCTCACAAACTGGCATTGATCTTGAAGAGAATCGATTTTAATTCTGGCAAACTGTTTTTTTTTAATAGAATCACTAATCAATTCTTACAAACTGACTTTTTTAATAGAATCGCTACTTAATTCTCGCGAACTGGAAGAGATCTTAAATTGAATCAATTATTAATTCTTGCAAAATGGTTTTATTTATAGAATAGCTAATCCATCCTCACAAACTGGCATTGATCTTGAAGAGAATCGATTATTAATTCTGGCAAACTGGCTTTTTTTATAGAATCGCTACTTAATTCTCACGAACTGGCATGACCTTAAAGAGAATCGATAAATAATTCTGGCAAACTACCTGGTTTCTGTAAAATAACAAACATAAAGATAATATTGTAATCTCACAAACTAGATGTCAAAATTGGTTTTAGGTTCTCACAATCGTTAATCAGTACAACAAATTTAATATTATTAAAATCAGTTAACTGCTAATGATTATTTATTTTTGACAAATAGTGTTTGAAACAGCTATTATAATCATTACCAGAACCATTTATTTAAAATATCATTACAGATCTGCACTTACATTAAAACTATTTTATTTTATTTTTTTCAAATTAGTATTACCATCTTAAATAACAATTTACTTTATAATTAATTATCATACATTAAAAAATGTCTTTAAATACAGTTTTTTTTTTACTGCATTCAAAGTATGTTATAAAATCATACTCATTTCCCGTATATATCTTGTCATATTACTGACACTAATGAAAATAAACATTAACAATTCTTCTTTGTAATTTTATTTTAATTGTCTATTACAGTGTATTTGATGTTTAAAACTAATTCAACTAACAATGAATACGGTCTACTTTTAGTTTAAATATTTGCTTATATATATTATCCTTCTTGTTCATTTTTATTATTTATGAGGTTTCAAATTATTTAGCTACAAAATAGTCGACAATATTTTTCTCTTTTTTTTACGACAACCTCAGTAAGAGCTTACCATAATAACTCATAATTACCTTTTTCTCTTATATTAAAGAATTTAATATTTTATTTTTAAATAAAAAAAAAAAAAATATATCGATAAACATTTTTTTTAAATTATTTTATTGAAAATTATCATCAATAACGCACAATTGATTAATATTTGATCTATTTATTTATTTATTTAGTTTATAATTAATTTTATATTAATTATTCTAAAACTTATTTAAAATAAATGAAAGGATTTTATTTTAAAAAATTAAAAAAAATGTATAACTAGAAATCTAAAGCGTGATTACATTTATTTCTAAGTATATAATAATGATGTGTTCAAACAACAACGAACGAGCGAAAAAGATGACCAAGGTACTTTAAGACAAAAAAACTCTCCAAACAGCACAATTTATCTATTGTTAATTCACTAAAGGTGTAACATGTTCTTACCTTTGCAGTGAATGTATATTGAGATCCACTTATGAAAGAACGACAAACGTTAGAAGATATTTGCGATAATAAAGTTTGAAATAAAACTTTTAGTTATGTGATTGTTGTATTTTATTTTAATAGCTGCATAATGCGATCATTTTCAACTTATCAGATTGTTTGCAATTGCTACAACAAATCTCTTAGCATATTTTTGACGTAAAAAAAATTCTTTTTTATTGTTAATTTGTAAGAAAAATATCGCAGGGGTAATTTGTAATTGTTTTCACTCGTTCGAAATACCTGTTCTTATCTTAAACAAATTGCAAACAACAGGATAACATTTGTATGCCTTAAAATAAAGGATTTAGAAAATACAATTGAAAGGGGCTCCAAACACGTGGTTAAATTTTAATTACTTTTTTTAAATTGTATATTTGCTTAGTTTATAATTATATTATAAATTATTCAAGATTCTATTCCACATAATATTTTGATTTGTAAAACAACACTAGATGTGTTTTAGAGTTGATTGTTTAGAAAAGAAAAACTTGTGATGAAAAAATCAAAAATTTAATCTGATTTTTTTAACAGTAAATTGCGTGGTTTTGCCCATAAGATAATCTGTTAAAAGGTTACCCGTTTTAGATTTAGATAATAACTTTTTCTTTTTGAGCGACTACACATATAATGGAATAGCCATCTTTAATAACGATTCCATATTTAAGGCAATTTTATATTATTGAATACATTTACAATTTATTTTTTAGAAGAAAATGTAGGAGTTTTTCAATGTAATTTGTTTTATTTTTTTATTTTTTTTTTTTTTAAAGTGGGGTTATGGACCCCTTCTTTTAATTTTTTTTTTTTTTTTCCTGGTGCCATTCATGGAATCAGTATTATTTGGTCCTTGTTTCTATGAAAAACTATAGAGCTTAAGATAAAAATATATTGTTCATAAATATGTTTATATAATATATTTAGTATTAATTATATAAAAGCATTTTAAACATTTATCACCTAATTTTATTTTTTACTTTTTGCACAACAGTTAATTGGTATTTTTTTAAACTAATGTTCTCATCCTTGCACTATATTTTGTGAATCACATAGTTATTTTGTGATTAACTTCTGTAATTCACATAACTTATACTGGGATGTTCGTAACATATTCTGTTATTTACATAACTCGGTCTGACATTTGCATAGCTTATTCTTGAGATTTACATTAAATTCATTCTTCAAATCCACGTAACATTTATTCACTCAAACCGTAATCCAAGTTGATATGTAATTTAATTTGAATTAAAAAGTCATCAATTCAGCTTTATCAATATCTTACTTTAAAAATGTCAGATTTCTCTTTGACTTCATTCAACTTCCATTGTTTATATCTGATAAAGTAGGAAAATATCTTATGTTTTATCAAAATTGTTACCACAATTACACTTATCTTTGTGATATATACAGTGCATTTGATTCCTATTAATCAGTTTCTAGGCAATGCTAGTATGCAATTTTCATCTAATCTTAAGCTCAAAAATGTATTGTAAAAAGTCTTATAAAAAAAAAAAAAATTAATTTAACACAGCAAGATTAAAATTAATTTTATAAATAATTACTTTTTATAAGTTTTAAAGGATTAGCGCACAGACTAGGAATTTTATTTATGCTAGAACACTTTTACTAATATAATGTTCTGGTAATATAAGTTTACATGTAAATTACATTATAATTTTTTATATTGCAACTTCTTAATGTGTAAAATCTTTTAAATGAGAGATTTTTTTTAATCCTTACAATTTTGAAAAACTCCTAATTTAACATATTTCCATGATAAAGAGCCATCTTTCTATTCTATACAAAAGCAAACTGTTTATATGTTTATTAAATGAATTTACGTTCACACACATACATTTTTTTATTTTCTATTTTTAATATATAAATTAGTTATACTTTGGTATTATATGTTCTCTCGATAAATTTTTATATTATTATTTATTATTTGTTTACAATCTTATTATTATTATAAAGTTAGCAAAATTTATTTATTGTGATAAAATTAAAATATTTAAAAAGTGAATTTAATAAAAANAAAAAAAAAAAAAAAAAAAAAAAAAAAAAAAAAAAAAAAAAAAAAAAAAAAAAATTACGTTAAATATTCTGTAGTTTACAATGTTAATAAGAAAATTAAAATGCGAAGGTGTTGTTTTCATTGTTGTCTCATTTTCAAAAAAATAAAAAATTTAACTAATGAGGACTGTAAGGTTGGTATTAGGTAGGCGTAAAGCAGACATCAACTGTTGTTTGTTGATGGACATGGTGTGGATAGGATTAGCACGGTGATGTTGCTTCGTGGTGGATTTTAACCTGGTTTTGGTTAATAGGTTGGTGCGGGGTATTCTCCTCCACCTAGAAATTATTAATGAAATACATTATAGTGAAATTTGGATGACAGGTTTATGATATTGATCAAATTAATTTTAAAAGCAAGGATGTCCAACATACTGCTCTTGATACTAGCTTTGATTTATTGTAAAATTAAAATTGTAAATTAATTAAATACATACACTAGACCAAATCGAGCCAAATAAAAATTTAAAAAATATGGTAATATTATAAAACACAAAACTAAATAACTATCAAAAAACACAATAAGTACCAGATTTTTATTTTTTGCTTCCGAGCTTACCGAAGGTAACGGAAGCTATGTGATTGTTTTGAAGAACGAAAATATTTTATATCTCCGATTTCAAAAATTCCAAGACAGAAATCCGTTTCAGACATCAGGGAACATTTTTGGTTCCGTGTCTGTCTGTCGGTCTGTCGGTCTGTCGGTCTGTCGGTCTGTCGGTCTGTCGGTCTGTCGGTCTGTCGGTCTGTCACAAATATTTGCGAACCACCATATCTTAAAAACTACACGTCCAATTTTAATGAAATTTGGGTGGTAGGTCATACTTAGCCCATTGTTGGTCCCATATAAGTTTCAACCTTCTGCGCTTATTTGTTTATCTTCCACATGCACACAAACATACATTTATTTTCAGCCATATCTTTAAAAGTAATCATCTGATTTTTATGAAATTTTTATGGTTTGTCGAAAGTAGCCTGCAGATAGCACCTGCCTAATTTCAACCTTCTGCGCACTTCAAATCGTACTAAATTAATATGTCTTATACTACAAAGCCGCATGGCTCACTGACTCACTGACTGACATTAATGTTTACCCACTTCCAGAAGAGCTAGAGACTTGCGGTTTGCGCCATTCGACGCGCAACGTCCATATTGTGAACCAAAATAATTATAAAAAGTTCATTTTTTCCTCTCCTTCCCCCCTTAAAAAAATAAAAATGGCCGACTTGATTTTTAAGCTGTATTGGGGACTTATAGCGGCTAAACGGTAAGTCGTATTGGAAAACGGATAGCACCAGCGGTAACTGATTTTAAAAGATCTACAACATTGGTCCTATGACTTTTTGTCGTATCATCATCGGTTGTACCTTAGATGATGAAAATACGGTATTTTTTTGGGTTTATTTTTTTTCCTTTTTGTCTTTGAATGGCCATAGTTTCTATAATAGTTGACCGATTTTATTTCTGATTGAGGCGGTTGAATCCCACACTAATGCTCTTTAAATTGAGTATATTTTATTTTATTAGGTCATCCTATTTGCTGAGAACTTGAGAGTAAACTTTTTTCAGCGTGCCGTGTCACGTGACCACTTTTTTTGGTTTTTAATATTGTGTCATATATCATTTTAAAGGCCTTGACATGTACATTAAAGCTATTTTATTTATTTATTTTTTAAAAATTATGTACACGCACTTTTGTACCGATATATAATTTTGCTGTAGGTGAAAGGGTTAAAATAATTTTTTGTTATTTGGTTTTTTATTTGCATTTATTTATTAGTTTAATTAATGCCCTTTTGTATTGTTTGTTTTTTAAAAATATAATTTTTGTACCTCAAAGTACAGAGGTACAAAAATATCAAAGTTAATCTTTTATAATATGATGTATATCGTTGAAAAGCTCTTGAATAGTAAATTAATTTTTGTTATATTCAATTTTGTGATATTTTTAGTTTTGAGGTGGGTAAAATTGAATTAAAAAAACCTGTTTATATAGCGGCTTCTATGATTTTTTGTGCTGGATTGTTTTTTTTTATTAAATTTATTATTTTGTGTGCTAACTTTTGGCGCATGTTGGTTTGTTTCTCCAAAATGTTGGTTAGAACCAACGTTAATAAATATTTACTGGAACAGCCCCACGCTGTTCCAACTTTTTGATTATTTTTATCAAGGTATATTTTTATTTCTTATGTTGATCGTTTCTTTGCGTACTATATCGCGAGGAAGCTATGTGCCACACTAATTGGCAGAGTATACTTAGTATATAATTATAATTATTATTTACTTACTGTACACTAATTATTCAATATTCATATAAGCTTATTGTTATCTAACCCTAACCACCAAATGACGAAATCCAAATGTAAAAAAGCTCAGATGTCTGTTTGTAATCTCATGCCTACAATTTATTCTAATAAACCACCCACTAATGGTAATTTCTAATTCCGGAGGGATTACACAATTTACTAAATTACTAAGTGATAATTATACTCTGTGTTTTATTTAATAACAGTAAGTTCCATAATATTCCGGTTTAAATAATTAATTATAAAATAATGTCTATGATATAGATGATGATGAAAATATTTATATAAAATTATTTTTTAAGGTTTAAAACCAGCTAGCAGTAGCAGTCGCAGAATTTCAGTGGACGTGGACGTTGTGCTATGAAGTATTCAATTTTTGCAAAAGATAGCAGCACCTGCTTCTTGGTTTGAGTGTAGAAGTATTGAACAACCTGTTGTAACATCCTTGAATACTTCGAGAACAAAAGAAATGCCCCCCCCCCCCCCCCCCCTTCCCCCCTCCCCCCTACTACTCCATTGCAATGCCTCAACACTTCTGACTTGATTTGATCTCTCCCCTCACGTTGCTCTGATTCACAATGAAATCAACTTCAAAACCACGTAAACCCCCAACACAATGAACCTACAGGATAACCAACAGAAGAGCGACACCTCTCAATCTAGCCTCAGTATAAATGTATGGTAAATAGTACATAAATCTAAATACAGATCTACTCAGGGATGCATCTAATATACAAAGAAACAACGTACTATTCAGAATATTTGAATATTATGATTTGAGTATAATATTGATTTTATTACGTTTTTATTTAGCTTGCATTCTTGTTTGTTTGTTTGTCCAGAACAAATCTTGCAATCGATTTTTAACTAATTTCCCGAGTAGCTAGACATTTGAAACTTTTAGAATAGCTCAGAACACAATGACTATGCATTATTTTAATACTTTTATCCATCTTTCAGCAAAATTTAATTCGTTTTCAGCAAATTGTGCTCATGGAACGTTAGTTCGGAAAAAATCCGCAAGTTTTTTTATTTGTTTTGGCATGTCCCATTATATTTACAATCTTCATTTTGACAGGTTTCAAATTTATGATTTATGACAGAAAATTTAAAAGCGTAGTATATAAATTTCGTTTTATCTTGTAATTTATAGAATTATCATAACAATAAAACGTAGTTTTTGAAGTTAAACTTCTTTAGCGGCGGTAGAGTGAATTTGTTTGATGTAGCGAAATCGTGTGAAGAAGTTTGCGATTCGAGACTCGTACAAGTGTAACATTTTTGAAGCGAAACTTCTTAAGCGGCGGTAGAGAGAATTTGAAGTAATGTAACATGTAACGGAAGTAGTGTAACGGAAGTTGTGAAACGGAAGTCGCGTATCTCTATGTAAATCTATTTAAAGACAAGAAAATCAAAACAAACATTTATTTTTAATCTTTCTAGCTATTCTAAAATACTAGTTCCCAGATTTATTCTCGATTCAAAATCAAATAATATATGCTGAATCAACAATATTCAGCTGTATAAAAACAACGATCTCGTAGAATTGCCTTCGAAATTCTGTTGTATTATATTATACTTGTTATACAATGTTATATATGCTAATGCGTATATAGTTAATTCTTTAGAGATTCCATAATACCTCCGGACATTATTTGTTTAAGTATAAAATTCGTAGGAAGTTCGTGAGGTAGAGGTATAGAGATGGTAAATGTTATCTTGGTTTTTAATAGTCCCATGTATAATTTATTGTACATTGTTCCCGATACGACTTATCTATGCTGATAAAAGTACACAGAGTACATGCTGCCGAAACAATGAAAACAAAAATAAAGAAATGGCAAACGATTATTGTGATATAGAAAGGTAAAATTGGGTAAAATCGTTGAAACAAACCACATACCCAGGAAATTAAGATTGAAAGCAAGAAAATCTATATTTAGACGATAATTGATTGTTTGATAGAAAAAATCAGTGTTGCAGTTACTAAACGTTTCAGCTGATATACCTCTTCCTTGTTTATCTAAGACCTTTATTTTATTGCATCATCTCTCGACCGTTTAAACTTCGAGCCTGGTTCCATTTTAATACGGTGTTGTTAACGGATTCTATAGTATCTAGCTAGGATTGCCAGGTGTCCGGTTTTCCGGGATTTTCCCGGATTTAGTTATAGAATCCCGGTGTCCCAAAGAAACATTTCGGGACGCAAAATGTCCCGGTTTTCTATGAAGATGTCGAAAATATATAATTTTGAATTTATAAAATACAAACTATATATTTCACTATTCTGTTTCCAGTGCATTTTCAATCATGAGAATGACAAATAATAACAGTGGTTACAATATTTGTAATACTCGCATGAAATAAACACCCATATGAAAATGTCTGACTTTTTAGTCCAAAATAATGTGTTATTCTGTTTTCACCATGAAGTAAATATCTGTACCTTTAAGTTTAAGTAATTTTTCTACACATATCCTGAAGCCCAAGGTTTTTTAGTAAAATTGATAAGAACCAACTTTTAAGTAAAGTGATTGTCCTATAATTTGTGACCAGTATGAAGATTATATTGTAAATAGCTTCCGAGATACAGCTGTTTTTGGGGTGATTTTGAGAAATTACGGAAAAAGAATGTAGATCAAATACATTTTGAAAATTATTATGAAAATTAAAGATACATTTACACACAAACGTTTATGAAGTCAATATTTATTAACTAAAACTAAAAGCAAACAAAATATAAAATGATAAATTAGAAAATCAAAGGGAAGAACTTGCGTCCAAGTACTTTTTAAGGGTTTTGTAGATGGTAAAGCATTCCCGTTATGTAATTATGATTTTTTTTCTTCGATCTCAAGGGTCCCAGGTTCGATCCCCCGGGGGGTCACAATGTTTTTTATCAGTAATAATGACAATATAGATTACATTTTTCACGAAATTTTCATCGCCCCACCATAAGGTATGACCATGAATTATTTCGAAATTTTAGGACCAGCCGTTTTATAGTGGTTGGGGGGGG
>KZ651065.1:33333-45236 GCA_001010745.2 Gerris buenoi
AAAAACATAAAAGTATAGTTATTGTAACACAATAAAAGTTGTGTACCTAATCATTCCCTTTGTCTAAAATACCTAAAAAAAAAAAAAAAAATCGTTCTTGAGAACGAAAATGTATCACAGTTTTTTACATTCGGTAAGCTCGGAAGCAAAAGGAAGATTTTTAATATTTTCGTTTTATACTCGTATATCTACGAGCCGTTATGCCCATGACGGCTTTTCTATTAAAAACTAGGACATTTTGGCGTGCAGAAAACTGTTTTCGGGAGACAAGTTTGGGATGTAAATTCCAAAACCGGGACAACTTCGGGACGCCTGGCGTCGTCAGAAACTAATTTTTTTGGGGGGTATTGGGGGGCCGGGGGTCCTACCCCGGAAAATGTTGAAAATATTACCCCTCAATACAGCGATCTTTATGCATTTCTGATATGAAATTTGGTAGTGAAATTTGCCAAAAAAGTATGATCAAGGGGGGGGGGGCGGTTTTCAAAGTTCTGTTATACTTCAACCAACTGTACGAATGTGTTTTATTCTATTTTATGTATTTATTTAACAATTGTCTTTTGATTGATTAGTATGCTGTGTTTATAGCAATCCTTTAATGAAGGACAGCTCCACTTTTTCACTTTTTGTCAATAAAGTGTTTCTCTCTCTCAATTTTTTTTCCCCTAAATTGTCAAAATGTGTCCCCAAAATGGCTCCAAAAATGCTTGCCAACAAACTGATCCTTTCTTTTGATATCATTGGCATTTTAACATTTGATTGGATTTTTTAAATGCTGCATCCTAGGGTGAGATATAGTCTGGAGTGGCACATACATGTATACATAATATATAAATACATACCTACATACATAAAAAAGTGTTATATTTTAAGAATCGATTAAGAATGGTCTCAAACGGATTGCCATGGAGAAAATTTCAAAGCCATTGCAATATCTTAATATTCTTCAAAATTCGCTAAAAGTAACAAATAATTATATGATTAATATCTTAAATTATATACGGCACAAAAATAAATTTAAAATGAATTTTGTAGATTACTTAGTCTTATCATTGGCTAAAAATTTTGTGTGGGCACTAAAGAATAGGAGACGGCGTGCAAAATAATACCTGACTAACATCAAGCTAGAATTTTGTATACAAGTTAATCTTTTAGTGCCTTTTAAGAATATTTGGTCGGCTAAGTTCGTTTCGGAACATGGCTTGGCAATAGGCGTTTGAAAAAAAAAAAATATAATAATAATAATAAAAACCGGTGGACAGCATGACCCACCAGTTATGGCGCACAATGTGATTTTAATGATTCTAAGTACAAAATTAGTTAGTAGACCGAAAATTACGTTGATGTTAGTTTGTCATTTGATAGGTTAGTTATTCAAATATTGCACCAAATCAAAGAGGGCATTAATCAAGTGGTAAACTAACATCAACTTGATTTTCGGTCAACAAATTAATTTTGCACTCACAGGATCATGAAAATCACATTCTCCACCATAATTGGCGGGACAGATTTTGTTTTTTGAAATACCTATTGCCAAGCTATGTCCCGCAGACGAACTTAGCCGACCACATATTCTTAAAAAGCGACAAAAGATTAATTTATATTCAAATGTTTTTCCTGCTATCCCCTGGATTAGAAATTTAATAGAGACTTCAGGCAAGTAAAAGACCATCCTCGTTCTGTCATCTGTCATATCTTCTAATAAGATATCTAAACAGTTTAGTCTGTTACAGTAATATAGCGCTCTCATAATCATAATAGGTTTCTATTAGTTTCTATAGGTTCTACAGTTTTGTTAAAGAAAAGTAATAAATAAATCAACATACCCATCTGATTGTTAGAGAAGGGTGGATCCTGGTAAGCGTCCTGTGAATAGGACGAGTATGTTCCCGCCGCCGCGTCTCCCTCGAAGTTGTTAGCGAACAACTGTGTAGTACCTTGCTTGAATCTCTGGAACGCAAACCAACCGCTCCCCGCCTACAAACAGAAACACTGTGATGTTCAAAACAAGCTAATAACTCTTCGTACTCTCCTCACACAGATTCCTCTTCTAGCATCTTGACTTATCTATGTATAGATCTAGAATTCACTTGTTTTATTCTAAATTTGTACTGTAGTTACACGATAGTCTTTATCAGTGATTTACATTTTCAAATACTTTTTTTCAAAACTATCCCTTCTTGCATCTTAGTTTAGAACCTTAGCCTTATGGCTTAATTTAAGTTCAAGAAAAAAGAATAGTAGGTTAATATTACTATAGGTAATCCAGTCTATATTATGTAATATTTAGGCATATTATATATTGCTTTTATCAAGGAAGTGAGATACACTTCTTTATTTTATATATTTTTCCTATGAAAATGAAATTGGTCCAAAAACAAAAATCAATAGAATATTTTATTTCAATGTTACAATAAATCATAAATACGTATTATGTGTATGTCTTCGGTTTGTATTTATAAAGTAAAACAGTCTGCCAAGTTTTTCTTTTTCATTTTTTTTTTGGCAAGAGAAGAGAAAAAAGCAAAACAATAAAGTATATAATATAATACATTTCCTATTTGGCTCTTATAAAATTATACCGATTTTTTTTTTTTTTAATCCTTTAAGATAGCGAGTATTTATTGATTTCGATTTCCAGATAGTATAGAAGATGAAACAAAGTGAACTAATGTTCTTTAATATTAAATTTTTTTTGAAGACTTTAGGTTAAAGAATTGCCAAGATCATAGTACAATAATCTATAGTGTTTTGAGCTCATAGATGAATACTGCAGGTAATACTGGTGTGTATCATAAAACCGCGGACTTTTACGGACAAACACGAAACCAAAATGTTTCCTGATGTTTGAAACGGATTTTTTCCAAGGAGTTTTTGAATTCGGAGACAGGAATTCGTAAAAAATAAAGTCGGCGATAGATTAATAAAAGAACAAGAACACTATAATAATATAAGGCTGTCGTATTAAGTACATTTAGTTGAATGTATGCAACTTAGGTTGCGTTGTTTCCGATATTGTTATACAGATGCATTTTATTCTATAGTACAGTTTTTTGTTATTAGGGATTTTTCTTAGTGTGGAAGCTAGTCTGAAGTTTACAATTATTTGATAGAAATGTTTGCTTCGGTTATTACCTTTATTAGATTTTAACACGTGTATTGTGTATCCTCTTTCCTCTGTCTACTGACCTTTTCCCACTAAGTAATTAAGAACGAACTTGATGGTCTTTCTTTTTACTTTCCCACGTAAAGAGAAAGTATTGTGATGGCGCAGAAATTTATTTTTGAGATTTGATGGATGTACACAATTTGAGGTCCCCCTGAGTTCAAGAAAGTGGTTTTTAAAAAATCTTTGTCTATCGTCTGTGCAGACGCGTGGAGTCTAAACTACTGGGCCGATTTTGACGAAATTTGGTATACATTTTTCAGACTGGGTACTTGCGGATTTTATTCAATCAACTTGTCTATAATTATTGTATTATAGAGAAGAAAAGGAAAAATTAAAAACAAAAAAATATCAATTTATAGATATTTCCCTCGAAATAAACTAAAATAAAAAAAAAGAAATAAGCAATAAGCATGCCCGATTGCATGCTGCGGAAAATTTCCATTGGACGCCGCCGTGAGACGTCCAACACACGGCCGACATACGGCGCGGACACTATGTGGACTTGTGACTTGTGTGTCCCGGCCTTTATAAGACATTTTCTTGAAGATTAAAGACCCGTAGAAGAAACTTAATCTTATATAATGTAAGTATTATTTAAATTTAAATAAAAATTTGATATTTATTTAAGACGTGAGTTGTACATACCCATGAGAATATAGAGAAGAATGAGAATGCAATAGCCGCTTGTACATTGTTGACTCCGTAATTATCCGGCGGTGTTTCAGACTTACTCCACTGATTAGTCAGGTAACAGAAGCCTATGAAGTTTAAGAAACACCAGGCACCTACAAAATATAAACCAAAGTTTTAAGAAAAAACGTTTACAAATTAAAGTAATTGAATATTATAAATTAATAAATCAAAATTAGCCATCTAATTTCTATCAAAAATCGTATGTAGGCTTCAAGCAAACTTAAGTCTGCCATACATGTTGAGGCGTACCTGGTGGATAAACCTGCGCAGGTAAACCGGAGTGGGTGTTATCAAGTGATGACATAACTCATAACTGCACAGTTATGATACCACACACGCTCTAGTTTACCTGTCAGGTATACCGCAACGGGTATGGCCGGCTTTGACAAAGTCATCACTTTATCATCATATAACTGCCCAGTGAAGGTAGCTCACACACACTCTGGTTTACTTATACAAGTTTGACCTATCAGGTATACCGCAATGTTGTGTATGGCCGGTTTTATCAAGTGATAACATAACTGCCCTGTTAAGTTAGCTCATACACTCAAGTTTACTTAAAAAGGTTTACCTGTCAGGTGTACCACAACATGTATGACCACTTTGTCATGTGTTGATATAACTGCCAAGTTAAGGTAACTCACACACTCCGGTTTACTTATACAGGTTTACCTGTCAGGTATACCGCAACGGGTATGGCCGGCTTTGACAAAGTGATGATACACACTCCGGTTTACTTATTCAGTTTGACCTGTCTGGTATACCACAATGTGTATGGCCAGTTTTATCAAGAGATGACATAACTGCCCTGTTAAAGTATCTAATACACTCCGGTTTACTTATACAGAGTTTCCTGTCAGGTATTCCGCAACGTGTATGGCCAGCTTGTGCACTTGTTGCTGCTTGTTGTTTTACTTTTACCTTTGATTCGCTAATTTACTAGTTTTACTTCCTGTTCGTGCAAGTGATGGTAGATAAATAATATTAATAGAATTCATGTTTAGTAATTAACGGGGTATAAAAGTGATTAATGACTTAGAGAGACGATTCCTTTCCTTTTGCTATCGTCGGCACTTAAGAACTAAACTATCAAAGAAAAAGGGAAACATTAATTATTTGAATCTTTAACCAAATTCAGATAATGTCCTTAAAATTATCATATTGTAAAGAAACTCCAGGACGTTTTAATAAACAGAGTATGTATTGTCAGTTGAAGTGACCACAACCATGCAATCTCTTCGTCAAGAAAAATAATTGGTCTGAAATTATAAGGCCAATAAGAAGCTGGGCAGTTTCATAGATATATAGACAGTTAAAATAATAGATCTATACAGCACTAAATTTTCTGTTCACAAACATAGCTTTGGACTCTTCAGCAGCAGCGCTGTAATCAAGTGGCCACAATATGACCACAATATGGTTGTCTTAACGGTGAACAGTATTATAAAGCTCTTCAATGTGCTCTTACAAGTATTGTAAGAGCACATTCTTAGCCCTTACAAGTATTGCTTGAAAAAAAAGTGATATTGGCTTGACGTTATTTATATTTTCGGAAGAATCGGAAGATACGACAAGGATGTACTTGAGCTTCCAATTATCAAATACAAACTTGAAACTTTTTACTGAAAGACTGGATTATACTATTTTATACCTGTGAAGATGTTATGAATGAAGCAAAGGTTAAACGATACCTGAAAATCCAAGATCGCCCAGAACGAAGTGTTTTCTCGTTTTGACTGAAGACATTTGTTCGAATAGAAATTCACCAATGAGAAATGCTATGGCTGCGAAGAAAGCGATGAGTCCGATGGCCTCGCCATACTGGCAGGCGCTTGAGTTGCTGTTGTAGAGGCATAGTTCCCTGTTTTCCTTTTCATTGAAAAGCCACCCCTCCCTGGATATACATCCGAATATGATTACCCCAAATAACTGAAACAAACAAATTTGTATGTATTATTATTAAGGTTTTTGAAGTATTCTGGGTGAAAAAAAGTATTGAAGTATTACAGGGATATGGATTGAATTAAGAGATAAAGCATATTAACATTTTGATTATGTATATGTACTTAACCATTCTTGTAGGAATATTAAAAATTCCTTCACATTAATTATTATTTTGTCATGGAAAAATAATTAAATAAGAGAGAAATATCGATGATGATGATAATTCTCGTATATAAAGAAAAAAATGTTTAAAGAACAGTATAATGGTCTAAGTAAATAAAATTCAATACAACAAAAAATAATTTTTGGAAAGAAGTTTCTTATAGCACGTTACTGCGTCTGAACCCCGGGACTGAATCCGAAAAAAAAACGATTATCACGAAATCTGCCGATGGCAATAACTTGAATAAAAGATAACCGAGTTAATCAAAATTTGGTACACATGTATATTTTACCAATGCCAGGACGAGTTCATTGGGTAAAATTGGAATTTTAGGACGGAAAAAAGTCAAACTTCATCTATTCAATGAGACAAACAACTTTTATAAATATATTTTTTTTAGTAAAACCAACACCGACAACGCTATGAAGTGTTAAAGATCGCTAAATTTATTAAAGTGGACCTAAACCTTTAAAATAGAGAAAGCAATGTTTCTACCATACTCATCATCTAAAGTAGAATTGAAATAGGCATGTAAAATTTCAACCTGATACAAGAAGATGTTTTTGTGTAATGATGTGATACATGGTTTAATATTTAAAATTGAATAGGCTGTGCGTAATGTTTAGGGAAACCATCCTCATTAACTATGAACTCATCATGATTTTTAATCTGTTATGTTTATGCTTCTTGACAATGAACGGTATCGACTTCATTAATTTATTTTAATAAGTATTATCAATGAACTGATAAACTGTTTGAAACCGGTCCGTATCAAACATTTGCTATAATATTTACCATTTTTCCAATCCATATGAATGGAAAAATCACCTGCGCTTTGTAAATGGTGTTTTAACTATAGCCTAAATCCTTTAAACAATTAAAATTGATGTTAGAAGTAAAGAAGATGTAGGTAGGTTGGATTCAGAAGATAATAATAAACTCAAAATAAGATAAAATGGAGTTAGAAGTCTAGGAATTAAAATGAGGGTAAAGAAAGCGGTTTACTAGTGATAGGGCTATCACTAGTATATATATATGGGCATATCTTCAGAGCTAGAAACCAGTAAAAAGATTAACGGAACAATTTCCATAACTTGGAAAAAGTACAGAGCCCTAAAATTTATGTTTAAAGGTAAAATAAATACCTGGTTTAAGTATTAGTTATGCTAGTAGTAGTAAGGAGGCGGGAAGGCTTAGCCTAGCAAATAAACCATATTTGGATCCATTTTGCCAACCGCAGACTCTCCCACACCCATCAAACCACCATCGCCTCACTCTTAAACCTTTTTGTTTTGATTATGAAGGAGAGGATGTCCTGCCACTTTAGTTCATTATTATGCAAATTATAAGGTTTATGCAGCTGATAAAGCGATACACTAACCCGACACTATTATGTAAATAGTTGTATAAGCCCTTTGGCAGGCCTAGAACATTCACGTGCTGTTGAGCCATGGAGTTAGTTTCGTTATTTCGTTAGTTACCTGAAAGATCAACTTATTGGGCCATTTCAGATTGAGCTATGGCATGGCGAGAATCGATGTGTAAATAAAATAATGTGAACTATCGACGTTGAGAGGGAACAATTGTCAGAATTAAGATAAAAAGGATAAAGTAAGGAGCAACACAGAAATCAGAAATTAAATTAGTGTAAAATTTAAATTGCAGCATGAAAAATAGAAGGTAGAATTTGATCTAACAATTCACAACAGGATTAGGAGAGATTCTTCCATACTTTCAACATTTAAGAAAAATCAACTATTGCTATTCCCTGATATGATTGCTAATCAAGGTAACTAAAAGCGGTCTAACGAAAAATATATCACTTGTACATTGTATCACAGAGTAAAGAAAATCTGAGTACATATGCCAAATTTCGTTGAAGTCGGCCCAGTAGTTTAGGCTGCACTGATTACAGATAACAGAATGCCATTTTTTAAAAATCGATCTTTTGGACTCAGATTCAAAACCGAGAAAGTTTGTCTGAGTTGTCTTGGACCAATTGTTTATTATAAAAGCCATATCTCATCTTTCTGGCTTCCTAGAAGTGCTTTTTATCAATCTATAGCCGACATGTTTTTTTACGAATTCCTGTCTCCAAATTAAAAAACTTCTTGGCAGAAATCAGTTTCAGACATCAGGAAACATTGTTGGTTTCATGTCATTCTGACGATTTGTTGATACGCACTAAATGTATTAATTGTCAGCAGTATTCTATCTAGAAATCAGCACCGTAGCACAATACATTAGAGATTATTGTAATTCGTAATATGATCTTGGCAATTCTTTTATCTAAAGTCTAATATAAATACAAAATATAAAAAACAATAGTTCAATTTATATCATCCTTTTTACTGTCCGGAAATCAATAAATATACCAGATCTTAAAGGATTTTTATAAAAATTCGGGATAATTTTATGAGACAAATAGGAAATGTATTATATGATATACTTTTTGTTTTACTTTCCTCTTCTCTTGCCAACAAAACAGAAATAGGAAAAGTTTATCTTGGTTCAGAATTAAGTTTATTTTATAATATAAAAAGGATTAGTTTTCTTTTCTCTACTTTTTATTGTTATGAACTAGAAGAGGATAAATTATATTTGTTTTCTTTCCAAAATAAAATAAAGTTACATCCAATTTTATATTTTGTAAGATTATGGGTATTATTTTTTGACTGTATTAACCTGATTTCAAGTACCTATACATAAGACCAGCAGTTTGTGATTGTGATGCATTTATTGTAGACAAATGTTTTTGAAGTGAGCGTAAGCGAGCTTCTTATACATTCAACAAAATATTCGTCCTGTCTGTCAATCAGTAACGTTTACTACATGTTCTAAGGTGCCTTGAGTCTAAAAAAGTGTTTTTTTAAGAAACGTCTGTCGTCTGTAGTTTTTACAAACGCGTGGAGCCTAAACTGCTGGGCGGATGTAGACAAAATGGGCACAAAGGTTCAGAGAAGTCAGACTCCGGGCCGAAATCGAAAATTGAATTATACCTATACATTTTATTGCTCTAAATTCACCCTCCAAATACTTACAATTGATTAAAATACTTAAAAAATATTTAGTGCATATATTTATTAATCTTAAAGTGGAAGTGGTTCAAAATCGGGGTAACGGAAACGTGCGATGAAACTTACAAAGCAAAGTAATAAAAGACCAGTAAAAACGGGAGTGGTCGGGTTCAAAGCCCACACACGGAGAAGATAACTTTATGGTAAATTTTGATTAAAATGTTCAATAATAATTTAAATGTAACCACGAAAACCGTCAACAAACTAAATTTAAAATGCCAGACGAAGTAATTATGTACTCGTATGCGAGGAAATTTAGTTCCCGGCGTATTCGGAAGCAAAATAATATCAATCAGCTTTACTGCTCTTTAATCGAAATTTCATCATTTTTCATCCTCATTTCCTCTGTCATTTTATTTATAGGCTGCCCTTTAGTTGGTTAACTTCCCATAATGAAGGAATTTTCCACTAGAATGTGCACTTAACCCATTGAGTGGAAAACTGTGAAAATATTCCTTGACAATAAATGTTTTCGAGTGTAAAGCGCAGGTCTGTTGCATTTCAAAGTATCTTCAGACATGATAAGAGTCTGAATGAATTTTTTTGGCAATGAAAGGACATAATATAATGATGGAAGGTGTGGCGCTATATTTATTAGGCCAAGGTTAAGGTTACTCTAGATGCTGTTAGAGGGTGCTGTCGCTAGATTGTAGCACTGTCCTCGAGATCCTTGGGTCGATATATACTTGACATGAAAACTCTCCAAATAATCTCTCCCCTCTCTTCTTGCTTCCCCCCCCCCCTTTTAAAACCGGAGCTTTAACCACCAATTTTAATTTCTCTCGTCGTCGGAATGAACATATTAATATTACCACACAAGGCATTTCTAACTGTTTCCCCAGTCTCTTTTGACTTCATACTTTATTTTTTTATTTCTTTTTGTCACGACTTGCGAATAAAACAATAAGAAAATTTAGGTCACATTAACTCGACGAATTACTTTGTTTACATTTTTTAAATTAAACTCGTATATCTTGTAAAAATGTTTTTAACGTTAATTTATCATATGCTTTTTAAAATTAAAAGTTCATACAATTAAATAAAAAAAAACATACCCTTTGAATCAAATATCTCAGATTTTAAATTTTTCATTTAAATGTCAGTTATCAGTACGGTTTGCACGGGGTAAAAAATTGGTCGTGGCGATCAATCGAGGCAAAAAAACAACGCCGACGCTATTCAGGGAAGGTGCAATGGAAAAAGTGAATAGAGGGCGCGGTTAGTATGGACCTCTTCAAACGTCTACGTTCTTCCTCGGCCCTCCGTACATTCACCACCCGATTTTCAACTTGTGATTTTGAAAAACTAACATTTTTTTATTTTTTATTTGATTTATTATTTATTTTTTTACCTTCTGATAGGTAGATATAACTTTCTTTCTAATAGGTAGATATAAAGAGAAAGTATTGTGATAGCGTGAATATTCAATTTTGAGAGTTTAATGTATTTACTCATTTTGAAGTCCCCTGAGCCCCAAAAACAGGTTTTAAAAATGTCTGCCTGCAGCCTGTGCAGACGCGTGGAGCCTCAACTACTGGGCTGATTTCGATCAAATTTTTCAAAAACAGTTCTATATATATATATTAAGAATAATGAAGAAAAGTATTTAACAAACATAATATAAATATTATAGTATTATAATGTACGTACTAATCCGCTTATATACCAGTTCTGTGTATTGAAAACATCTACTTCCGCTTCCGTGGTGCAATGATATACTAATATACTAAGGGATATTTAGTCTAAAGAACTTTGGGATAAAGGAAAATCACTCGTCTTTATGTAAAGGTGATAATATTTCTTAGTCTAGTTAACTGTTAAGTTTAATGAAGGAAATAATTACACATTATAGTAACTTGAGGTGGGTAATGATTGCCAAATTAGATTAGAATATAGAAGATAAAACTTAGTTAAAACAAATTCAACACCAAGAAAAAACAGTTTTATTCAAGACATCTCGATACATTTATTTTATAATTAATAACGATAAACAGTTATATTTTTTATTAAAGGTATTTCGAAGGTCTGAAATTAAGGTAGTATGTATTTTATAATCGATTGCTCAAATACCCTTGGTCCTTATGGTTCCACACTCAAACAGCTTTTTAGACCCTTTAGGGTCTTGATCCCTTTCAAATAGCTTTAACTGCAAATAAGGCTTAAAGCGATACTTAACTTAAATACCGTATCTAGGTTAATTGCCGTAATATCTCCTCACTAAATACACTATGTATCATGATATATACATAGTTTAAAGCTATTTCCTGTTGACATTATTAAGAGCATTTCTAGTCGTAATACACTAGTATGTATGTACGTATTCCTGAAACCTATATCTGTCAGTATAAAATTGACCTGTACTGTAGACATTTTGTCAGTAGACTTGTTTGAACAGTAAAAGTTTCTTAAAGGTTGTGTTTGTATTCAATTCTCCGACAGTATACAAGATAAAAAAATCATTGTTTACAATTACTTATAAAGGTTATAAATTCACCAATGCACCATAATTGTACAAAAGAAAAAAAACAAAAAAAAAAAAACAGAAACGTATTTGAAGACTGACTTGAAGAAGGACCAATACACGGTTAAAATGTTTGCGCAAACATTTTGACCGCGTATGACCTGTTTGATGTTTGCGCAAACATGATGTTTGACGTGTATGGCCTAAATTTGCTCGACATCAGGTTTGCGCAAAATGTTTGATCGTGTATGGGGGCCTTTATGTTAACTTACTATAAAGTTAGCTTAACCGCTTGCAACAATTTTTTCCAAACGTAACCTTACAAGTGTTTAGTACTACTAAAAAAAAAAAAAAAAAAAAAAAAAAAAAAAAAAAAAAAAAAAAAAAAAAAAAAAA
>KZ651065.1:84926-108892 GCA_001010745.2 Gerris buenoi
ATAAAATTATAAACGTAAGAGAATTAAAGAGAGAACACTGAGCAGATAGCTGGTTTTGAAACTAACCCTTAACTTTTATTTCAAATTACTTATGGAAGAAGGCCTCTTTTGAAACTAATATTGCTGCTACAAGTAGATCTTTTCATTTAGAACACATTAAAACAAAAAAACAGTTTTTCAATTTTTTGTCAGATGGCTGGTTTTGAAACTAGACGACTCATATATGTGTGTGTGTGTTTGATTCGTAATAAATGCATCTACCTACCATGGCTTGCCTGGTAAATTAATTGTTGAGAATGAATCTACAATTTAAGAAAAGAAGATGTTCGATTGTTAAAATTAAACACCTTCTTTAATTTGCTCTAAATGGATTCTGTAGGTGTAATTAAAAACGATCAAAATTGGTTAATTTTCATTAATTTATTGTGAAACGTTTCGACCCTTTACGTTATTTATAACGTCGTCTTCCAATTACATATATTCGTTAATTCCGTGTAACAAGATTAAAACCTTTAGAATTTTATAAAAAATACAAGTTTTATGCAAGTAATAGTATCTTTTCACGATACATACTTGTAATAGATTGATTATTATGATAATGTTTTGCTTCCGAGCTTACCGAAGGTAACGGATGCATTGTGTTCACTTTTGAAAACGAAAAAGTTATATGTCTCCGATTTTAAAAATTCAAAGACAGAAATCCGTTTCAAACATCAGGGAACATTTTTGGTCCCGTGTCTGTCTGTCGGTCTGTGTGTCCGCGAATCATGAAACGTGCGACGATAACTTGAGTAAATGTTGACCGATTTTGATGAAATTTGCTAGATATATTTATTTTACCGATGCCCAGGACGAGTTCGTTGGACAACGTTATCCGTTCAAGCGTTCGCGCGCAACGCTCGCGTAAACGTTAACTTGAAATTTTAAATTAGAATTTTAGGTCGGGAAAAAAATCAAACTTCATCTATTCAATGAGACTAACATTTTTTTCAAATACAATTTTTTACTATAACCAACAGCGACACCGCTATAAAGTGTTAAAGATCGCTAAAAACTGTTAATTGTTTTTTACATAATTAACAGTATAACAATAAAGTAATATAACGTTAATTTTAATATAACAATAAAGTACATGATAGGATGCGAGGAAGCTATGGGCCACACTAATTGGCAGTGAATTTTTTTTTTTTTTTTTAAATTTTTATATCGTTGTCTCTATTTATACTAAATGTAAAAAAAGATGTATTTTAAACTTTTGTTATTATTTGTTTTTGATGCTTCTTTAGATTGTTACTCCCCTATGAATTTTTAGATTATAAATGACTTTGACTAAATAACTATTAAGACAAAGGGATGGTTAGTCCAATGTACTTTGGGACAAAGGAATATCACAATTCTGTTTTTATAGAGGAGTAACAGTCTAAAGAAGAACTTTTCATACACCTTCTTTAGATTTTTACTCCCCTCTGTTTTTTTATAAGGGGAGTAACAATCTAAAAAAGTTTTAATCTTTTTTGATTGGAAGATAACCTTTGTAAATAACGCAAAAGGATCGAAAAGAATAAAGTGAATTTTAAATATAGTTTGGCAAATATGTGGTTTCAGCTCATATAAAATGTCCGCAGGCAATTTATCAAAACGGACGAGTTCATTAACCATGATAATCGACCCAGCCAATGAAGTTTAACTAACACCTATAATTGTACGTTTATCGTCTTAACACAATGGACATAAGTCTAGCTCATACTGTTTCCAAAATATTTATTTATTAAATTATTATTTCAGATTTTTTTTTTCTGTGGAAAGGGGGGGTTTCTTTCATGTGAAACCCTCATTACAATCTATCCGGTAATAAAATATTAAATCTTACACTCTTTTAAGGGATTTTTTTTTTGGGGGCTTCCCTATATTTAACCTGTTACCTGTATTTAGGGTTTTTGCACGTAACATAACCTTAAATTTTACGGTTGGGTTCTTTTGAAGTTACAGGTGCGTTAACGAACTTCAAACAGACAAACTCCGGAAATTATAAGGGTCCTGCGTCCTGCGTTTTGCCTAGCGATTTCCAAATAGACAGACAAACTCAGGAAATGAAAAGGGTCCTCGATTTGCCTAACGACCTCCAGACTCCAGACAGACAAACTCAGGAAATTATAAGGATCCTCGGTTTTGCCTAGCGACCTCAAAATGTTAGAATTAATAAATATAGAATTTTAGAAATGTTTAGAAGGCAAAAAAAAAAAATTATGTTTTTTGTTATACCTATAGATAATATCAATAGTACGAGTACGTATATATTTGTCAGCACTTCTTTAGATTGGTACTCCCCTTATAAAAAAAATAGAGGTAAATAACAATCTAAAGAAGGTGTAAGTAATGTCCTTCTTTAGAATGCTACTCCCCTTATAAAAACTGAAGTGTGATATTCCTTTGTCCAAAAGTACATTGGACTAAATATCCCTTTGTCTTAATTAGTCTTAATGCTATTATAAAAGACGTAATTATAATAGATGTAATAATAATTATAAATAATAAAGACAAGATAAATTATAAATATAATGAAAAATATTTTTTTTAAAAAAACCATTCGTTAATACATTCTAATAATCGTAAATATCAATAAAATTCTAAACTTTTTCTCGCCCACTTAAAAAAGTTTTTCTTAATTAGACTGGAAAACTCCTTATTTTTATTTTGAGTTAATAATATAATTATATAATAAAACTAAAAAAAAGTTTAGTAGAACTTCAAGAAGATAAGATTATAAAAAAAATAAAATAAAAAATCGTGGTTTAAAAGTTTTGATTTTGGATGATTTTTTCCCCTCGTCTGTAGATATTTTTAGACAAAAATTAATTACAACAGAAGGGTAAAAGATTTAAAAAAAAGCGAGTTCTGGAAATGACAATAGAAGAAATAAAATGAGGAAGTTGGTCAAGAGACAAAATATCAGGTGGTGGGGGTGGAGAAATTTTCGCGGCATGAGAAATCAATAAGTCTTATGTTGAGTTATATCTCGTTCTTTAATAAATGTAAAAATAAAACTGGAAAACAAACGATTTCCAGTTTAAACTAAGCAGTAAATCGATCTACATTTATGTTTAATAATTCACTATAATATTTATTAATATAAATAATATTATTAATTAAAAATAAATTTACCAGGCAAAGGCCTTTAAAGATGACTTGGGGCCGTTGTGCAAATTGTATGGGGTCGAAGGCAGCTCCAGCCTTGCCTGCCCCATACGCCTGCTCCATAACGAAGCCAAGCCCCTACTGACTACTGATTCTCTTCTAAACTCATACTAAACAGGCTTACCAACTTTACCCAACTCCCTTTTCCCCCCTTGCTTCATGCTTTTCTATCGACTATTACTCTAAATGATTTTTCTTACATCTAAAAATAGATCTGCTTTTAAATTAATGAGCGTTTTTCATTTTTTACCTCAAAATTTGTTGTAAAGAATCCTCTTTTAATAATGAAACACGATTATTATTACATGGAATCAATTGTAGTATAACTAATATCTTTTTAATATTTTAGTCGGAAAGAAAATTAAAATAAGGTAACATAAAATGTGAAGAAAAACTTGATCAGTATATATAAAATAAATATATATATATAAAAAAACCGCAATAGCTAATGTTCAATGGAGACCAATTTAGATTATTTTATTTGGTCATTGTAGTAACATTTATTTTCCTCTAGTAATGTAGAAATATAATTGTTTAAAATTCGAATGGTCTAATAATAATATTAAATTATTTAAGTCTTAAGGCATGAATTGATATTAATTTTAATATTTCTTAATTAAAAGATAACATGTTAATTGTAACACACTTTGTTTACTGTTCCAGATAAATGTTCTTATCTAGTTGATTGTGCACGAAATCATCGAGAGAAAAAAAAAATCTTAATAGTTTATTATTTATGTGGGGATAGGTGAAAATAATATCTCTTTTATGGCACAGTAGTTGGAAATCATAAAAAGTTAAAAAAAAAAATATAGAAATTCTGACAAATCATAGCATAAAACAATCTAATAAGTTCTTTACTTGTAAATTTAAGATGTTAAAATAGCTTTAACTGGAAAGGGTGAGAGGTCGGGTTCAATTTCCTGTCAGGGAAGAGTTAATTTTATGGTAAATTTCCATAAATAATTATTAAATGTAATCCAGAAATCTTGAAACAATTAACAAATAGAAAACACTGGACTTAGTAATTATATATACTTGTAGGTATATGAGAAAGTATAGTATGAAATTTATCACATTCCCTTTCGATTTTGTAAATTAGTGTTATTTAACTCCGCTTTTTTAGCGAATTCTCGAAGAAAATTATGCTTTTACAATGGCTTCAACATTTTTTTAATGCGAATTTTTAAAAAAAATTTCCATGGAAATCCGTTTTAGACCATTCTGAATCGATTCCTAAAATTTAACACTTTTTTTATGTATGTATGTATATATGTGTCCTTCCAGACGATATCTCTCCTTAGGATGTACATATAAATTTCAAACAAATTTTAAAATGTCAATAATATCAAAAGAAAGGATAAGTTTGTTGGCCAGAATTTTAGGAGTTCATTTAGGGGTCAAATTTTGACCATTTAGGGTCAAAAATAGCATAAAAACGTGTTTTTTTCATTTTACCCCCCTCTTATATGAAAATATGACAAAAGTGTACATAACAACTATTACTGTGCTCTTAAAGAGCTTTCCAACGTCATGCACATTGAAGGGTAAATACTATTTTGACTTTTGTACCCTGTACCTGTGTGTACAAAAAAAAACTTTTTTTTGTCTCCCATTCAAATTCTACACCAAAATTTTCCTAAATTATCATAAGCTAATAATACCCAGATTCCTTTGAAAATTCGCTCATTAAGTCATGGTGCATGACTGGACTTTATTTTATTTATGTATATATATATATGTGTGTCACTCCAGACGATACCTCCCCTTAGGATGCACTTAAAAATTTCAAACAAATTTTAAAATGTCAATAATATCAAAAGAAAGTTTAAGTTCGTTGGCCAGAATTTTTGGGGTCCATCAAGGGGTCAAATTTTGACCATTCAGGGTCAAAAATAGCATAAAATCGTGTTTTTTCCATTCTACCCCCCTTTTATATGAAAATATGATAAAAGTCTACATAACAACAATTACTGTACTCTTAAGGAGCTTTCCAAGGATGTGCATCTTGAAGGGTAAATACTATTTTTAAGGCCAATGACCACTAAGTCCGTCGCAATATTGGGCAAATGCCATATTTGCTATCCATAACCAGGCATCATTGCTATATATATATATATTTTTTTTTTTTTTATTATTATTATTAACTTACTTTTAATTAAAGTAAAACGTTCTTTAGAAACTTTGAATAATTCCAACAAAGAAAAATAAAATATGTTTTCTGTTAAAATGCAGGTGTCTGAAATGAAATGTGAAAGAGAACAGAAGCTGATGGCTTTAGATGGTTCAGGCACCTGGTCTGGATGGCGGATGGCATAACGCCACGATTCATAGCATTGAGGAGACAGACGGAAGACAAAGACCTCACATAAGAGATTAAAAGGTAGAAGGGAAAATCAGCTTCAAGTTCTGAGTATTTAAAATAGGTTGGTCAAGAGTGGAAGGAAATTCAGGAGGGGCCCTCAAAGCCATAACCAGCTGTAGGATGAACAAAAGATGTTTTATAAGATTCGTCCCACTTCAATAGTTTAAAAAATGAATTAATAAAGAATATGCAGTTTGTAGCAATTAGACAACTAAGATTAATCTTTTCTTCTTTAATTTTCTGTTTTTATAATTAATTTATTAAGAATTAGGCTCAGTTTGTGAGGAGTGCCGATATTAATATCAGATAACAGGTTACACCACTATTTGGGACTAGTTTTTATGTTCTTATCTGAATTTATTAACTATCAAATTTTTTTTTTTTTTTTTTTAAAAACGGAAAAAATGTCATTCAAGGTTTTGGATAACCCCCTTTTTTCACATTCATATTACTACTCCAGTAGAATTAAGGCATAACTGCATATAATGCAATTTTACAAAAGAGAAAAAAAAAACTGACAATAATTAGAATTATTTAATTAATTAAAAACTAGTCAGGGTGCCAAATGGCTATTTTTATGGTAACCTGGAATTAATGTATACATAAAATTTTTTTGCGGGATTTTGTTTAAAAATATGTATATTTTAATAAACCGAGTGATGTCACCCTGTCACCCTTGAGCATTTTCGGAAAATCAAGATGGCGGCAAATAAATACGGAAAAATTAAGATTTTCTAATTTGATTTATTATGGGTGTGCGATACATAATTTCTTAGGTTTTAAATGTCAAGAAACACGAATCTGAGTACCTAGATAGGATTAGCATAAATATTTTTTAGTTATTTTATGTTTTATTTATTTAAAAAATAGTAGGATTAAACTTGTATTCAGTATAGGATAGTAGTCCAGTCAAATTAGGAAATAAAAAAACATTAAATCATATAGTTCTGGAAAAAAGCTAAAATGATCGGAAGACCCTACAGTCTAACATACTAAAAGTCCCCGAGGGTGGGGGGTGAGCCCCCCCTACAATTGAGGGTTTTAGGGGCCAATTTTGGGTTTTTCACAAATATCTCATAAAGAATTACCTTTAGGCGAATTGTGGTTTTGTAAACATTTGTTCTAAATTGAATTTCTGACAAAAATAGTGCTTTTCATTTTTTTTTCTAACTAAAACCGTTTTCGAGATAAATATGTTCAAAATTTTTACAATTTAACCCTTGAAGGAAATAGAGAGGAAACTGCTGCTTTTTTGTTTCTTACCAATTATCTTAAAAAGTATTGACATTAGGCGAATTATGGTTATGTAAAAATTTGTTCTAAATTAAATTTCTAACAAAAATAGTTCTTTCATTTTTTTTCTATCTAAAACCGTTTTCGAGATAAATGCGTTCAAAATTTTAACAATTTAATACTTGAAGGAAATAGGGGGGAAACTGGATTTCTCAATCATAATTTACTAGCTTAAATAAAGCGGTATTCATTATTCTTTCACACGCTTTTGAATAATTCTATCCCCCAAAAAATTATAGCTTGATAACCCCCCTCCCAGGTTTGAAATTTCCCTAGCATCTTTAAACCCTTGAATTTATTTTTTTTACAATTGCAACAATACTATTTTGTCTACAGGCTTCATTTTGTACTTGAATGAAAGCCAATTAAATTTGCTACAACTTCATTTCTTATGACTTTTCTTGCAGGGGAGAGGTTTCATGCTGATATTCGCCCCAAAACGAGAGCAGTATTTAAATTTTCCATTTTTTCGAAATCACTGCCGATTTTTGAAGTGTCATATCTCGGGGACTATTTGACGTACAGAGTTGTCGCTGTTCGTAAAATAAAGCTAATTATCTTTACTACAACCTCGCACATTATAACTTTTCTCGTAGGTTAACAGTTTTACACCAATATGCGCCCCGAAACGAGAGCAATACTTAAAATTTCTATTTTTTGAAAACAAAAATCGATTTTTAAAGTGCTATATCTCGGAAACCATTGGGCGTACAGAGTTGCCGTTGGACTTAAATTGTTGTAAATTTGTTGTACCGAAAAAAAAGTAATAACAATTAACATCGAACAACGCATAGTTTACGATAAATCCCTAATAAAATAGTTCTTAGCCCCACTAATCCTAATTTCTTTTTTGTTACTTAACTTTGAGCGCATGTAACTCAAAAACGGTTGGAGCTAGAAAAAAATGTTTAAAGGACTATTTTTATTGGAAATTTAATGAAGAACAAATTATTACATAATCATAATTCGCCTAATGTCAATACTTTTTAAGATAATTGGTAAGAAACAAAAAAGCAGCAGTTTCCCCCCTATTTCCTTCAAGGGTTAAATTAAATAGTAAAAATGTTGAGTTCCCCCCCCCCTTCCCCACTCGCGGGGACTTTTAGTATGTTGGACAGGAAAGTCATACGATCATTTTAAGCCACTTTTCAAAACTTTGGGATTTTTTTAAAAGTTATATCCTAATTGGACTATTAGTCTTATCAGTTTTTTTTTTGTTTTTTTTTAATGGGGGGGCTAGGGAAATTTCAAACCTGGGAGGGGGTTATCAAGCTATAATTTTTTGGAGGATGGAATTATTCAAAAGCGTGTGAAATAATAATGAATACCGCTTTATTTAAGCTAGTAAATTATGATTGATAAATCCAGTTTCCCCCCTATTTCCTTCAAGTGTTAAATTGTTAAAATTTTGAACGCATTTATCTCGAAAACGGTTTTAGATAGAAAAAAAATGAAAAGAACTATTTTTGTTTGAAATTTATTTTAGAACAAATTTTTACNAAAAAAAAACCCCCCCCCCCCCCCCCCCCGGGGGGCGAGCTCCCCCTCCCCTCGGGGAGTTTTAGTATGTTAGACAGAAAAGGCATACGAACATTTTAAGCCACTTTCCAAAACTTTGGGATTTTTTGCAAAGTTATTTTTTAATTTGCCTGGACTAAAAGTATATAATTTTGTATATATTGGCCGCCATCTTGAATTTCTCAAATTGCTCAAAGGCATCAATCGGATTTTTAATATACATCTTAAAAACAACCTAAATCCACAAAAACATTTTATGTATACCTCATTTCCCACTATTTTTTATTGGCACCCTGACTATTATGCACCTTCCCCCCAAAGAAAGTGAACCCCTCCTCTTCAAAAAAAAGTACAACTGCTGATGCTTACTGCAGTACAATATCTCACTGTATGTCATAGGCGTCGTCTGTAATTAATTATTAGAGGGGGGGATTTATGGCGCCCGGTCCCGGAAAATTTTGAAAATATGACTTTTGAAAACAGCGCTTTTATGCATTTCTGAGTTGAAATTGAATGAGGTGAATATAAAAAAAAATGTCAATTAAAGAAAAAAGACACGGCGGCATTTTTTTACTATATTAGGTCTGGAGGGGGGGGGGGGCACGTGACCTTCCCCTCCCCCTGGATACTTCTTTTTTACAGCATGAGTTGTATCAAATTAGCAAATAAACGTTGCTATGTTACAAGCAAAAACTCCAGAAAGGAATATCAGAATAAAAATGTATACATGAAACTTGGGATTTGTCTAGAACACTTTTTTAGGAAGATTGACTAATAGGTATTTATTTTTTTACCATATTCAAAAAAATTAGAAACACCTCCAGGTAAAAACAATCTACCAACACCTGCTTAAAGATCATGTAACATTTATAGTCATTTTAGACCGGGCACACATTGAGACGCAGAGCAGGGTAGTTTTTTCAATTGCAGAAACGTAAACGAGACCTCACAAATTATGACACCAGATCTTCAAGTGTCAAGCAATCCAAGAGTGGCACAGTGCTAGCCTGCCATGCTCTGTCTTGATTTACACAGTCAATCATATTATATTTCTGCAGTTTAAAAAAACTGTGTTTAACACAGCCCCATGTCACCTGTCTAAATATGCACCTGGATTCAAAAGGCAAACTCAAAAAATTGTTTTTGAGATAACGCCAACATTAAATTTACAAGAAAAAAACAATATTGATAAAAAAAAAAATAATAAAAAAAAACGTTGAGTATGGTTTGTGATTTTTCTGAGGATGTTCTAAATGATGGGTGTAAATTGCCAGGTTAAAAACTTCTATGAAGTCTAGTCTGTGAAGGCCTTATGTGTTCGGTCTGAAGTCTAGTTAAACAACAGGTTCATTTAATTATTTATTACAAAAGTCATACAGTAAGTACCTTCAACCTCATCCATTCAACTGAATAAAACGGATAATTGTTGTGAGGTTAAAAAACATGGATCATCAACATAAATAAAAATGAAAGTTAATCTATATCTCTTATGGCTTCCTAAACCCCTCATCCGATTGCGATGAAACTTTGGGGAATGGATGGGAGGCATGCCCGAGAAGATTTCTGAGTTAGTAAAACTACTTTCCAAAAGATAGGAACTCAGGTTGTGCCATGTACTTCAGCTAGTTTAAAATAAATAAGACTGATAGAAAATGTTTGCCTTTCTTTTTTGCTTAATAAATATGCTTTTTTAAATATTCTTACTTATTGTATAAATAATAATACGTTTAGATACGTTAAGCCACTTACTTAATATTGATACATATAAAACTCAAATAAATTAAAACTTTTTCATTTTTAGATAGGTACCTTTCCCTAAACATTTCTGCTCAATAAATGACACATTATTAGTTCTAAAAAAATGCATTTTCTTTTTATCATAATAAAATGTTAATTTTTAACAATTTAGATGAAAGAGTAATTATCTTGTTTCCACTATTAAATGAGAGGACTTCAGATCTTTATTATTAGTTAAATAATGTTGGGTCAAATGAATAATTCTCATGTTAACCCCAAGTAAGCTAGATATTTAGTTTTCTAAATTTAGATTACATGGTCTGGCAACCAAACCTGACAGTTTTTGAAATGGGCTTCAATGAATTTTTATTATATTTTTTATTACAAGAGGAATCATTAAAAATTTACAATGCATACTAAAAAAAGTTTGAAAAATCATTATGAACAAAAAATTACCTCCTTCGCCTGCACTGCTGGAGTCAGTTGGCCAAGTTTGTCATCACTCTTTCCAAGGTTTTGCGAGGGATCGTAGTATTAATATTCTCTTGCAGTTCTGCCATATTTTAAGGCTGCCCAAGATTAACTTTTCTCTAAAAGTAGCCCTAAAGACAAAAATCCCAAGGGGTTAGATCTGGAATGTCTATGAAAGTGGCAATGGAATGTCACCTTGGAGTGAGATTAACTTGAACTGAAATAAATCCCTCCTAAGAGGGAACTGGCGGCAACGTAATTTGGGAGGAAGTCACACAAATCATTGTTAAGTAGCACTTAAAATTATATCCGTCACAGTAGATCATTCTCCTAAAAAAAATAGAGCTTTATCACAGGCTGCAGCCCAGAAGGACACCCTTTCAATGTGAAGAGGCTGTTGATGAAACATTTGTAGTTTATTAGGGTTATCATCAGCATTTGTGGGCCTAATAAGGGATATTTTGTTTATTGACACAAATGCTCTATTTATCCAAACCTTGGAAAGAGTGATGACAAACTCCGCTGACTGACTGGAGCAGTGAAATAAAAATCGAGATTTTTCTGCTAAAGACAAACTGGGTTCAAGATGGCGGAAAAAGTTGATTTTCCAGGCGGCAACACTACAGGTAAGGACTGATTTTTCTGCTAAGTTTCAACTCTCTAGGTTAAACGCCTTGGGCGCTACGAAGATAACACACACACGCACTTCGTCAATGACGTCTTAAAAACACCCAAAACGAATAATCCCGTTGAAATCTCTAAAAAATTTTTTTTTTTTTTGTTGAAAACAATACTTTTCCTACTATAGGTAGTGAGGAAAAGTAAAAATAAAGTTTGATAGATTTTGTGTATTGGACACAAAATCTATCAACCCACCGGCACAAAGTGTTCATTCTGCCACCATAGAGAAAAACCACTACCCTCTCACTTATAAAGGATTTATTACTAGTACTGTTATATTAACCCAAAAGATTCCAAAGAGTTCATATTCGCTAAAAATAATAATAAAAAAATTGAAATTCCTGCGTGTTTTTTAATAAATTTTTATTTTAAAAACTTAACAAATTAGTTTATTGAGGAGGAGCACCGCGACCACGACCAAATCCACCCTTCTGTAAGACAAAAACAAAACATAACATTAGTTGCAGGGAAAAAAAAGAGAAAAATTAAATGTATGGTGTAAAAATTAAATATGTTAAGACAAACTAGAAAACTATCACCTATAAATAATAACTACATTAATAGCAAATATGTTCTAAACGTATATTATACATTACGATAAAATGTCTCAAAATGCACCGCAACTGAAGGATTAACTATCAATTATAAACTCTCATTGGGGTGTGTATGGTATTGCTTAAATTTAACCTATAATTACTTAATTTTAATAAACAAGTTGGAAGATGCACGACAATTTGAGTTCAACACATCGTGGCATTATTTTTAGAAAATTTATTTTAGAAGTTATATTATTATTAATTTTAGGACTTGCTCTATCACAGTTGTTAAATATTATGTTGCAATTTGACACAATATATTTTACGATAAGTCTGGGGGAACCAAAGGAATAAGAAATGATATAGCTTTCTGTAAAGAATGTTATTATACCTCACAAGTAGATCAAAACAATGATTAATTTATTAATGTTCAAAATTTTTTAATTTAATTTTAGAGTGATTTTATTTTGGAATGTTATCAAATAAGGTATTTGTGATTATAGTAAGATCAAGAAAACAGTTTATTAATGACAGCATGAGAAAATCAAGAACTGGGGGGGGGGAGCCAACGAGAGCTCGAGATTTTGACATCCAGAAGGTCAGTTTAACAAGACAAACAAAATTGTCACTGGCGGAGGAGTGTGGCCCTTAGGATGACCGTCTCATGGCTTAATTTTTCCCCCATTCAATACAAACAATACTTTCCGACTACTATTAGTAACACCCCGCTCATATAAAATTACTTTAGTTAAAGAGTACTGATTACATAATTTGCATTGAGTATGCATAGTGACTTGCTTATTTATTTATGAAATGTTTATCGATAAGTTAATTTTTAGCACTTAATTGAAAGAATTTACACACTGTTTATTTCTTAGACATATTTATCAATAGCACTTACGAATTCGACTTCAGTTGCTCCAGCGCCAACATCAGCCTTCTTGTCCATGTGACCGCCACCCTGGGGAGGAGCCCTCCTGTAGGCAGAACGGTCTTCGTCGTTGCGTCCACCCTCTCCCCTGGACATGGTAGGCCTGGGCCTAGCGGTCTCACCACGGGTTGTCCTCTTAAGTGTGGCTGGTACAATCTGTAACATAAACAACATTAAGTTAATAACAGGATTATCTACTTAAATCCTTTAACTGCGATGGACAACAGATGTACTGAGATTATGGACATCATGTTATAATTATGTACAGGCAGTTAGAACCAAAAAGGTTATGAACCTCAAATAACTTGTCAGTAATTAGACTTTTAGTTAAAAGAAACACGAGGCTAACAGCATGTTGAGTTGGCATTGGTGTTCTAAACTAAACAACAACATATTAAACTTCAGTTCAAAGTGAAGTTGTAAATTGGTAAAATAGTGAAATGGAAGTTCTCAAGTAATTTTTAAGCCTTCTCTATAATATACTTTTAAATAGGCTTTGTAAAGGAGGGAAAAATTGAAATTTCCTTTCTTTTCAGGCATTTTACAAGTAATTGCAGCTACTAGATAATACAGTCGGACCTCCATAAAACGAAACTGTTGGTTCCAGAAAAAAAAAAAAATTATAGAAACATCGTTATATAGAATTTCTTTTACTATAGAAACACTTTAAATAGAGAAATCGTGGGACATAAAAAAAATTGTTGTAAAGAGATTTTCTATATATAGAAGTTCGTTATATAGAGGTTCGACTGTATATCATATTTCCTTCCCCCTTAATTTGAAAGTTTTGACAGTGGATAAATATTTTATAATTTACAATTACAAAAAACGATATTACCATTTAAAATGATCAAGTAATGTTGTAGAATTCATTAATAAAAATTAAATTACTCAATATGATTTCAGGCGAGTAGTAAGTATTAAATAATTAATATTGATAAATAAGTTACCTCGGCAGGAAGGTGAAGGAATTTCCTTAAGTAGGCAATACCTTCATTTGAGAGGTACCAGTAGTAATGCCTCCAGGCAAACTGTTCTTTTACTAAGCCTCTAGATTTTAAACTCTGTAACAACAAAAAAATAATTGTTTAGAATAACCGTCCATAGATTTATACATTAACAACTAAACATTGGTATCTTCTCGTTTTGTTTTATCCATTATATCAATATTAAAAAACATAAAGATATACTATTTACTTTTATAATCTACATTAATCTTTAGCATTAAAAGGAGTCCCAGATATTATTTTACAAATAAAATTGAATTGACTCTAGAGTAAAAGAAATTGGTCATAGCACTCTTTTAAAAAATATCTAATTAAAAAGACTAAGTTTTTATAAAGCTATAGCATTCAAACATAAAATTGTGTTGTTTTATAGTGTGGTTTGTTGCCAACTAGTAATGAACTATTTTGAGGTTAAGAAGTAAGATACTGTTTCTTTACACTTGTCTTAAAATTAGAGTAAACTGTCAGAAGAGTAGAAAATCTAAAAATGTGTGAGAGAATTAATAAGAGTTTGAGATTTTGACATGTAGAAGCTGGGCCAGCTAAGCAAACAAAAGAGGTCACTGGGTAGAAGCCTACTGGCTTTATTTTTACCCTCACATAATATGTTGGCCAATCTGTGTAGTTGGAATTAACTCTCATTGTAAAACTAGTATAGCTTCATTAAGCCAGATCTGGCTTTTAACCTGAAGTAGCCCTTATCATCAACAAAGCGATTGCAGCAGGTAGGAAGAACAAAAATTCAGAGTAGGTGGATTAAGCTGTAATCTTAAATGTGATAATGAATAAGTTATCTCCATCTGAGCCTAATAGACTAAGCTAAGTTATCAATAATATCACTTATCAATATTGATTAAGTTAAGATGTTTCAGTAGGTAGATTCTTAAATCTGCCCCTATCCAACTTAAGATTTTGTACAGCAAAATGTTTCACCTTGTAAATTACTTAATGTATTTATAGGTCAATATAATACAGAGGTCACAAAGATCAAAGCAGTGAGTTTACCGTGAAAACGATGAACACACCGGACTACATTTATACGAAGAAGCAACAGGCAATAATTAATATTTAAAATTAATGAAAAGATCTCCTATACAGTCAACTGAGCCCCCACAATATAATATTGATTATATTATGACAAAGTTACCTAAGCTTCTGCAATATAAAGGCGCGTCCACACTATACCGAATGAGGCCGATCGGCACGGCATCCACATTACTTTAGTAGTGTGGTCACCCCGATCAGTGCCGAACCCCCACTCTAGTAGAAAATAGACTGCGAACCTCACTTTATGATACTATTTGTCGACTCTAGCCGATCGGCACGTCCACACTATAAACTTCGGTTCGGCTTTCTTTGATGTACTATAAATATTATGGTAAATTCAGATTGTATGTGACCCACTTTGAGGTTAGGTGATAAAATCCTGCATATTAAATTAAAAACCTTAATTTAGTGTGCCCTTGAAGTTTTAGTAGCCGCTCCCCACCGCTTCGCGGTGCTCTGCTCATTTTCTGAAGAAAAACAACCCTCCTGTATATAAACAAGGTAGAGGTCCAACTCGAAAAAATTTCTGGGTCACGTACAATCCAAATTAGCCAAATATGATTGATTTAATAATATAATACTGCTTTATACAGTGGCACTTTTATAGAAAAGCCCCCCCCCCCCCACCACTTACTTTTTAATCTAATATACATTCTTAGAACTTAATACACACTTTTTTATAAATAAAAGTGTGATATTCCTTTGTCCCAAAGCAACTTGGACGGAATATCCCTTTGTCTTAATAGGTAGTTAGACTAAAAGATATAGGTAAACTCTTTTGTATAATAAGCAAAAAGGGGGCCCTTTTCTATAAAATCACCCTTTTTACTAAAGGGCACTTTTATAGAAAAGGGAATTACATTAATATCAATTATTAATTACATAAGAAAACCACTGTCTAACAAAGAAGGTTATACATCAGCAGGTTATGAGTAATGATTTAAGTTCTACTCTTACCCTACAGGAAATTAATTATGGTCTTTAACTAGTAATATTACGAAGTGAGGACCATAACAAATAACTTAGATGCAGCAAAACCAATAAAACCTTTTGTTACAGTTCAAAGTACAGCATTAACTAAGTTGTAGATTGAGCTCAACCTAAGACTATCATGGATTTGTTTAAAGATTGATTAGTTTTAAGGCACCCTATACATAATTTGAACGGATTTTAAACTTTAACAATTGTTTTGTCAGTAAATTGTAGTAAACAATTTACAACATAAGCACGTAACCCAGACGGTAAACCATTACGAGCTAATTGACACTGCGTAAGTCTACACCCTAATATCCGAAATTAAGATTTAATGAAAGCCGAATCTTCTCGGTTGCAAAAAGTAACATCGGTTTTAGGATAAAATTACAAAAGAATAGCACCAACCTGCATAGCTTTGATAACTTGTAAATTAGGGATGGATTCCAATTCGGGATGTTTGATTGCGTGGAAATCTTTCTTAGCAACCATAACTCCTTCCTTGAATAAGTGCTCGTAGATAGCACGTCTATTCTTCGTTGGCATCAACATCCTAAAAGAGAAATAGAAACAAATAAGCTAGAACAAATTTGAAAAACGAAAGATGAGTCGAACAGGGAACGATAACCTGGACTTCGTTGCACTGTTATTACTTTAGAAATTATCTAAATAATACAATAACACAATTTTTAACTGAATATAACACTTAAGATACCTGAATAATTAAAAAATAAGGCTTGATGAAGTAAATATAGGCGGATAAAAGCCGATAACTTACGTGAAGAGTATTAAAAATCGCCTCGAACAACACTACAACATGGAGTAAGGGATGACAAAAAGACCCTACGCAGCAGTGTTGCCGATTTCTTGATTTTTTGTTTTTTACTACTTCCGTCACTTTCAAGACTTGAATGGAGACTCTTGATATTTATTTTTATTTACTGTATGTTTTAATATTTTATTTTTTTAAATAAATTCCGTTGAAAAGGATTTATTTTGTAATTAATATTAAGTGTAAAGTAAATTATACTAAGTGCACAGTGTTTTACGACTGTTATTCGAAGTGAATATTTATTTTCGTATTGGTATTCGCTCCGAAAGTTTCCGGTTTTTCAAACTTCTATCCATAGACCCTGGTTGCGAGGGACCGAGTGAGTTTATGTCGGTCTGTGTAGGGGTGTGAAAATAATACCAGAATTTTTTTATTGTTATTTTCGTCCATAGTTAAGTAACATGTTCTTTTAATTATTTATTATACCAGTCATACTGTAAGTACCTTAAACTTCGTTCTATCAATCGTATAAAAATGATAAAACCATCTTATGAAAGAATCAAATTCCTCCAAAATCAACTGAGGACAGCTATTCAAAATCATCATGTAAGTATAAAAACTCCGATTACATCAATTGTAACTATTAAACTTTTTTTTATCGATGTTATTTCCACTGGTAGACACTTGTTATCGAATAGCTGGGTTATCGACTGCTTTTCTCTAAGCTTACAGGCGCTTAAAATGTTTACTTTTATAGCCCTATGTTGGTAGCTATGCCTAAAGTATATGACTGTCAATGACATTTTTTCTAAAAATAAATTTAATTTTATAAATTACAGTTATTTCTATATTAATATTATTATTGACAACGACTCTTTACACTATTAGTTTTTAAATTGTCAAAATATCAAAATACTTACTTCTCTAATCGAGAACAGATTGAAGCGTAAGGACCCCCATCTTACGAAGAGACAAACAAAACTTTGAAACCCCATTATATATTATTCACCCTGCATAATATCACAATTGTTTGTGAACGAACAAAGCTTCATCTGAATAATATAAATGGTAAAGGTGATTTTCTATTATAACTTAAATTATCATTATCTGATATTATAGCCAAACTGCAGCGTATAGTCCTAAAGCTTGTATGTATATCTTTAATTTTGACTTCTTATGCTAAGGATAGAACTAAAAGAATTTAAAAAAACAAAAAACACTCAATATAATGTTGACATTATTTTCTAATTGTCATCTGGTTTAATTTTTGGTTTGTTTTACCAAAGAATTTGAACATTTGAAGAAAAGTTGTTTCGATCGGTGAAACAGCCTTTCGGAAACACAATTTTAACAACATAAATTAACTTCCAAGATACTGTTAAGCTTAAATATTAAGTTAAGTTAGTAATTAGCTTCATTGACAGGTTAGTTACTTGGTTAGTAAAAGTATACTTTATTATGTTCGCTAAGAAAAATGCTTATGGTAAATAAGATTGTTTCTTGTTTTCGATTCGCTGACTTTTTTTATCTTTCTAATTCTTGATTTTTTTACACCTTGTGTGTATTTGCTTGAATTTCAACCTTTTCTTAACAAAATAACAAAAAAATATAATAAACTTTCTTTCAAAATAGACCAAAAGTATTATCGATATGTAACCTGTTATAACCTGTAACCTTTTAGAATGTAAATGCTTTTTTAACTTTTAATAAGTGTCTATTGATATAATATGGATTTTATTCTATCAAAGTTATACTCCTTTGAATATATTATTTTATATGTATCTAACAAAAGAAAGATATGGAAAAAAAATCAAAGGAAATAATGCGTCTAATTCTGTGTATGACGTTAAATAACTTAGTTTCCTTGACTTGAATTCTTTTACGAATAATTATTTAAGAGTAAAAGATTTAAGAATTTAGTGTATATTATTTTTCTATATCAGCCAGTATTTACTATAAAATTATTTTAAACACTATTAGACCATTAATGGTGAACGAAGCAGAGAATGATCTATCTTTTAGATCTATAGACATTAGAAGTCCTTATACTTGCATTATTAGTGTTGTTTGTGGTATTTTATTAGTTTAATGTAATATGTTTCTGACTAATCTTTAATAAATTGTTTCACTTATTCAGAAACATTTGGTATATTTTTAAAAATTTAAATCTATTATTCTCCTTGATTTTTAGGTTAGGCTTAGGTTTGCTTATATTGTTTTGTATATTCTGGATTTGTGATATTGTATTCTTTTTAAGTGTTATCATTCTTGTTATTTATAATTATTCAATTGGCTTTTCTCATTATTGAAGAAAAATTCCTTTTTGGCTGTATGTTATATAAGGAAGTTAAGGAAAATATTAGTTTAACTAAACTTATTAGTAACTTCTTATATAATGTATAGCACAGATTCGTGCAAATTCATTATAATTAAAAATAACAATGATTTACTCATAGTTACTTTTAAAATAGTAAGTATTGCCAAAGACATAGGTAGGTAGTTAGAATTATTGTGACTTTTTTATAACAGCTTAAGACTGTTTTTGTTGTTGATGTTTTCTTTCCTTTCTTTTTTAATGATCCTAATTTAAATAAGCGTTTTGTTTCGTGAACTTTTTGGACACAATTAATTTCTTCACATTTTATCTATTATTATAAAAATGTTGGTTGGAAAAACTTGATATAGAAAATTGTCTGAAATAAAAAAAGCCTATTTCAAGACAAAAACTTGAACAAAAACAGTCATTTGTTTGGGCTGAAAAAAATCAATTTTAATCAATTTATCAGACTTTTTGTATAATTTTATCAGTTATTTTTCTTATACTCTATGAGATTAAGGTTAAATAGTTTATTATAGATGATTTATGTTATGGATTTTATCTTAAAAATTGTTTCTTTTCTGTTATATTGAATCTAGTTAAAATAGCTGGTTTGATAAATATGTAGAACTTTTATGAATCATTTCATATCTAGAATGTTTTTTAACAAGAATATTGTGTGTCTGTATTCAAGTTTTGTCTTTAATGTGTTATAAAAATGAAAGTCTTAACACATTATAGAAAGAGTTTTCTTTAAATCAAGAAACTTCGTAAATAAATGGGAATTTCTTCTAACTCTTACTTACGGTTTCTCTGTAGTTGGTTTTTGTAGACATAATATAATGTGGTTAAGTTAACTAATTTAATCATTATCCAACTTAGAACGGAGAAATGGAGAATAGTCCGATTTACGGAAAAAAGTTGTTTGGAAATGATGTATTTTATCATGTTGTGTTAATCAGGTTACATAGTTACAACTTGTTGTTAGTTATAGAAAATTGACTGGCATAGCTGAAAGATACTGTTTGTTCAGTAAACATAATTAAAAGATTTTAAAAGAAAATGTTTGTTATCAAGTTGTTTTTTAAGTAGATCGTAATAGTTTTTTTCTAGTTGAAAACTTCTAATTTTTAAATTATTATCAGAAATTGGCAGTAGCTTTGCAAATCAGGAACATTTTGGTTTTGATTGAAATGCTGGGTTTTAAAAGAAATTTATCTCCAGTTGGGTAAAAAAGTTATGATTTTGAATTAGTTTAGAGGGACTAAAGCAGGTCTTTTCATCCCTGAATCAAAAAGTAGGGAGAAAAAGTAAAAAGTAGGGCGAAAAAGTAAAGTAGGGCGAAAAAGTAAAGATTGCAACTTAATTATTTTATAAATAGTAGAAAATGAATGGTTAATGTAATGAAGATGTTGAAATCAGGTTGGCGTCACTGCTTTTACGACCATGTTTATCTATGTTTATAACCTGCATCTAAGTAACCTTCTATTTGAGTTTAATTCCAATTCTTATTTGTTTTTAATACTGAATCTCTTATATCTGCTATTAAAAGTGCTAATAATTATTGTTATTTATTAAAATAATAAATAAAAACTGTGCAATGAACGAAAATATGTATTTACTTCCTACAGGAGATAAAATATTGTATGTACCTCGTGAGTAAAGTGCCATTATTCCCTTCGCGATAATTATCTCCCTTGGCTTCGCCTCGGGAGCTAATTAGCGTTATTCCCTTGGCTACGCCTCGGGAATTAAAAAGTCTAATTCCCTCGGCTTCGCCTCGGGATTTAGGGACATGATTCCTTCGGCTTCGCCTCAAGAATCAACTTTTTAGCTCAGGGAATAATGGCTTACTTTACTCCCTAGGTGCATAAATAACTATTTTATTTGAAATACTTGTTTGTTAGATCATTTTAGTGTTTTTATGTGGTTAAAAATGTCATCTTTGTCCATAGCTGTAAATACTGGTGCCAGCGTCAAAATGGATTATTAGTAAAAAGGAGTGTGTTGTACATTAGAAGTTTAATTTAAATCAAATTATAATTATTATTAACACTGGGAGACAGAAAGAGAAAAATAGACTCCAGCGCCGGGACTTGAACCACAGGCCTCTAAATAAACTGGAAATATGATTTAAATTAAAATTCAAACTTTCCGTAGTATGAAAACTACCAAAAAACTTAAAAATTGAATTTTGAATGGATTGTACAAGGTACTGGTACTAATTGAGTACTTTATAATCATAAGCGTTCATTCTCGGTTTAGTTCTAATGTCATAAATATTGTCTTGTTAAATGTGTATGAATATTGAAAGCTTGGTTTTGGGAACTAGTTATCGGTTACGGCAGGGAAAAATCATTCTCCTGCGTAGCTTTGTTGGAAATAGTGTCTGTACTGGAAATACAGGAGGCCCGTGGTTCAAGCCCCGGCGCTGGAGTCCATTTTTCTCCGTCTGTCTCCCAGTGTTAATAATGATTATAATTTTATTTAAATTAAAATTTAAACCTCCCATAGTACGAAAACTACCAAAAACTTAAAAATTTAATTTAGAAGTTTATTCATAAAAGTTGTTTGTCTTATTTAATTCATTGTGTTAATTTTCAATCTAGTTTTACTTTGTTTGAATGTAACGGCAGCATCAATAAATTTTTGTTACAAACAGTCTACTGGTTTTACATAAAAATGTTATTGGCTAAAGTTATTTGTCTTATTATGTTAATTATAATAGTTTCTTATCTTATTAAAAAATGTAACTTTTAGCTCTGGTCAAGTACATCAAGTCAACAGCTTGCTGGTTTTACAGACACATAAAGGCAAAAGTTGTTTGGCTTATATCATGGGGATAATGTTAGTTTCTTAACTGATTAAAAAAATTCAATTTTTAGGTTAGATCATGTAGTACTAAAGACATTTCTGGTTAGGTCGGTACCAACAGTCAAGTATGGACTTAAAATGTAATCAGCGTGAATATATGTTGAAAAAGTATGAAGGTTTATGCTCTGCCTCTTGTCAGAAAAAAAATTTAGTTTCACAAGTATGAGCCTTATTGTTTGTTTGTTGTTCATGATAAGATCATCATGAGTGTAGGTAGGCCTATGTGAGGGAATCCACTACCTCTTTACTACGTTTTTATTAACTTGGTTTCTTGTTTGTCCGGTACAAATCTTGCAATCGATTTTTAACTAACTTCCCGAGTAGCTAGAAATTTGAAACTTTTACAATAGCTCAGAACACGATGACAATGTATTATTTTAATACTTTTAGCCATATTTCAGCAGAATTTAATTCGTTTTCAGCAAATTTTGATGTATGGAAAGTTAGTTCGGGAAAAAACCGCAAGTTATTTTATTTGTTTTGACATATCCATATTTACCTACACACTTCATTTTGACGGGTTTCAAATTTATAATTTATGACAGAAAATTTAAAAACGTAGTATATAAAAAGTTCTTTTTATCTTGTAATTATTCTTCCTGATCTTACCTTGTAAAATGTTTAATGTACTTTGTAATTAGTGTTATTAATTTATTTTATTTTATTAATTTTTCAGGTACTTTTATTAAAGAGTAGACTTGCACCACAAGTAAGTTGTTTTTCTATAATATACTAAGTATAATGGTAGGAATTTGCTAACATTTGTTATTGGTTTTTTAATGCTTTTGCACTGTCCTCAGATGTATGTTTTCTTAAGAATCTATTAGTTCTAATTAGGGATTTGACAGTAAAATAAATTTAGTTTATAATAGGCTTGTTCCAACAACACTTCAAACTAGTCCCAAACTAGTTCCAAACTGTACGACACATGCGCATTAGCGAAAAACGATCAATTGTGGTCCGTTGCTCATGCGTCGGACAGTTCCAAACCAGTTTGAAGTGTGGTTGGAACAAACCTATTATATTTAAGCAGCAAACTGAATTCTGGCTTAAAGTTTTTAAATGGCGTTAGTGTGTTCAGATTTTCTTTCTGTCCTGTGCTTTTAAAAAAAAGCCCCCTCAAAAATACTAACAACAATGTAGTCATGTAAAAGGAGAAACAGGAAAACTATCATATAAACGAGACAGTGAGTTTATTTAATGAAAAAGTGATATATACATATTTATATTCATTACAATGGTTTACTCAGTTTATTGAAAATTATTATTAAAAATCCTAAGAACTCAAAGTAAACGAACTATCTAAGGAACTCCTATGTTAAAAAACTCCTATTTTAAAACCTCCTTGCAGATAATTATGTGTTAACTATCTTGACACACATTTCAAGGTGAAATATGATGTGAATAATGAAGTTTCTTCTACCTAGAAATAATTTTTTTAATGTTGTTTTCCCTACTATCTTTTTTATCGTAGTCAGAAAACTATTTAATTTTTTAAACAATTGTTCAAAATCAGTACAGTAGACTTTCAGATTACCCTTAATATAGATTCATTAATCCAATGTTATGTATTTGTATAAGTATTGTACTAATGTATAAAACGATGTTTTATATGCTTATTGAAATGTTTTGGGAAAAAATAAATAAATAATTATTTTGATATTTTTCAGGATAATGAGATTAAAAATCAAATGAACATATTGCAAAGTTTGATTATATCAATGGGTCGAACACAGGTATGACATCATTTTTCAAATTTATTTAGTTTTAGTTTATATTTTATTTATTGGATTTTGTTTTTCTTCTTAAATATTTATTTATTATTTTTTTTAAGGGCAGCCAATCACAGATTTACTAATGATTAACATTGTTATAAGTTTTATCATTTATTTTTTAGTTCAAAGCTACGGGAAACCTAAGTTATTTGCTTAAAATTGTTATGACAAAAATGTTATTTCAGTTTTTTACCTGAGAGCCAGCGTGGCCATGTGGGAAATAGTTATTTGTGCAACTAGTTCGCAAAGTGGCACTTTGCTGCACACGAGAGAAATACTTAAGCACAAGCCGCAGGCGAGGGTGGAAAGGTTTCTCGAGTGCAGCAAAGACGCTTTAAGCTCGAGTTGCACATTAAATTTTTCCTACAGTTAGTTTTTAATCTTTAAATAAAATATAAAATAATAGTGTTCATCGACATGTAATACAATATCAACTAAACCAGCTGTTCTGCTTATAGCCAGTGTTGCCTTTTTT
>KZ651065.1:108919-141485 GCA_001010745.2 Gerris buenoi
ATAAAATAAAAGAGTGTTCATCAACATGTAAAAGGTTTTACAATATCAACTAAACCATCTTGTTCTGTTTCTAGCCAGTGTTGACTTTATTCGCTTGATTCAGCAAACCTGACCAAGTGCTGTTATTATTTTTTATCATAACACTTACTCATCGAATTTGATTCTTTTTTTTTGGATTGTCCATCTTTACTTTGTTTAAATTTTAACATTTTTATATTTGATATACAGAGTTTAAATCATGTAGTTAGTTAAAAAATAATCATTAGTTGTCATTGTTATTATTATTGTAGTTTGGATTATTAAATCTTTGTTTAGATTTAAGTTCTTTATGTTCGTAAGTTGGATCACTGGAGTTCGGTAAAGTAAAATGAGTGCAGTAATGTAAAACGAGTGCGGTAAAGTAGTAAGTGCAAGAATCTACTGTTTTGCGTACTATTTTGAGTACGATAACAACCACTTTGTCAGTCAACTGTAGGAAAAATTACTTACCATGTCTGCTTGGCCATCTCTGAATCATGGGTTCGATTCCTCGCCATGACACTCTTGATTCTCGCTTGGTGCTGCAATTTACAGAAGTATGATGTGTGAAGTGGCTGGAACTCTTTATCATGGGTATAGTAAAAACGGGCCTAGGAGTTAGGAGATGGCCTAATTACTAGGTTCAAACAAGTGGTTCGTCCTACCTGATAATAAAACCTACCTGATAAAAAATCAAAAAAAAAAAAAAAAAATCTGACTTTATACAGTCTTCATCAATAAAATAAATAAATGTATCTCAATCTGCTTGTTTAAATTTTATTACATGGATGAAAAATAAAAAACGATATCTTAAAAAAACACAGATAAGTTCAAATGTTTGTAATATTATTTATTTATTTTTTTTTTTTCAGAATGAATTACTAGATCAGCTAGAGCGAGAATTAGAGAATAATGTAGTAGCGAGGGCAGAAGTCGGGCGGCATCTATCCTGGAGTATCCCTAAAAATGTACCTGTTTTCAAATCAAACTGTTTCAAATTTGATGGAATTAAAACGGATTTGGAAAATGGTCCTCTTAACGTCCCCAAGTGTTCGGTGCCTTCAAAACCCAACCCACGTGTCTACAGTCGTATGCATTCGCTACTCAAACCTATCAAACCTAAGGAAAGTTCCTCACCCGATATTAAGTCCGAAGAACACACATCAGTTTGGAAGAATCCTAAGAAGTTACAGTCGGTTTTAAAACCTAAATCAAATAATGACGTCAAAGGATTTATCCGACTTCAACTTCAATCAGACTCAACAAAGGTAATTCTGATTTTTGGGAGAAATATTTATTTGTGGCATGCTCCATTTTTATAAACATTTAATGAGAAGGGGCTGCTTATATTAGAATGGACACACTTTTTAAATAAATCATATGTAACACATGTTTTATCGACATGATATTTTCAATCTTAATTTATTTTTTGATAGATTTGTGGAGATAGTATACCTGAGGAAAGCGCAGTTATCGATGATTCAGGGATATCACCAAAGCGTCGTAAGACGACAGACAGCGAGCCAAACTCTAGATCCAGCAGTGTGTCACCTAAGCCTATGTCTGCTCCTAAACCTGACCACAGGCGCAAAGTAGTAGAAACCAAACTTCTGACTAGAAGCAAAAGAAGACTTGCAGTAGAGGCAGCAGCAGCCGCTGCTAAAGCTGCTTCATTTAGTAAGCTCTACTATTTCAATTCATAATTAAGTTAACTGTTTATAAACATATTTATATTTTGTTGCTGTCAGGTTATATTAAAAAATAATTTATGCATTCCACTTTACACTACTCCAAACGTTGTTGACTGTGAAGAAGTAGCTTTGGGATTCATGACTAGTCATAGCCAGATTTGATCAAAAGTTGAGTCTTGACATGTGATTAAAATAACGGGGGAAAGACTTTGTGATTTATTGAATCTAAGGATCTAATATTATGTTAACTTGACCCCAACTTATTTTTTATCAGCTTTATTTAACTTACAATGTTGTATGTTCGGGTCAAATCTTTCAACTGAGAGGAGTTTAAAGCAGTTATCCTCAACTGATTGAATACATGTTTAGTTTAGAGGACAGTGCATAGTTAGCTAAGTGAAGTCATTCTAAATCCAATATGGTAGACAGCCCAAGATGGTGGACTAGTTATTTTTTAAGCACGCCCACGATTTGGGATAAAAGCTTGTTTTTAAAAATGTTTTTTAAAAATAAATTAATTAAAAAAAAGGGGGAATTCAAACAAAAAAATAAGAACAAAACGAAAAAACAAAACCCAAGGCTATGTTTTTTTTGTGTTCTAATTGAGTTCACCTAACTTGTGGGAATCAAACCTAATATGTTAATGTTTTGACTTATCTATAGGGAAAGATTCTCAAGTTTCTTGACCGTACAGATTCTTTATTCCAGAGAAGTATTGTGGAATTTATTAAATAAATCCTGTAGTTTTAATACATTATTCTGTTTTTTTTTTTTTAGGTGGAAATTCAGAAAAGGATATTAACGATTTAGAAGACTCCTTGAAAAATGAACCTCTCGATTCTTCTTTGTAAGTGATTACTATTTGATTTAATTCTAACATAATATACATTTCAGTAAAAATAACTCGGTGGGCAAACTTAATCAGTTTACTGTCAAAATACTGCATCAAACATTTAATTGTATCTATTTTTAATGGATAGAGTATTTTCAATTTATTCTTCATAAAATTTATGCATGTGTGAATTTTTTTCCAGAAATATTGATGAGAAAATTTTGCAAAACCTTGGCATATACGAAGGAATGGGAAAGGTTAAATTTCTAGAAACATTCGGTAAGTTATTTCACCTGTTAAGATGTTCAATTGGATTTTTCTTTTAAACTCTGTTTTTAATTACATATATTTTTATTTTATTTTGTTAATGATAGGTCTTATCAGCTTATCGGAGAGAGAAGCTCTCAGAGTGAAGAAAGGTGGAAGGAAGCGTAGAACTGCAGCTGGACAAAGCAACTTCTATAATGATTACTTCCAGCATTCTGCTGTAAGTTTTATTTTAAAAATTACATTATACATGTTCATTCGCTGTGTTTGGTACTGTTTAAATTTTATATTGTTTTGATGTATTTATTTATTACTTTTTTTTACAGCTTTCAATGAAAAATCCTAAATGGAGATATGAAATGCAACCTGTTCGTAGAGCTCCTCGAGAAACAAGTAAGAAAACGTCTCTACTCGAAGGGACCAGGCGAGGCAGCTCACCTCCGGAAATCATAACTTCAGGTGAGGTCACACCTGAAGAGAAGGCTTCTCCTCCCAGAGACATCCCTCCGAAAAATCTCAGTGAAGCAACGACCGAACCAACTACTGGAGTTGATGAGGCATTAGGTTTTTTACCCGGTGATAAAGTAGAGGAAGAGACAGACATCGTAGGAGGACCGGCAAGTCAAAATTCTGTAGTCGTAGAAGCATCTGCTCTTGAAGAAGATGAAGAGAAGGATAAGGATAAGCAGTGTGTTATCTGCAGGGCTCCAGGTAAAAATGTTTTTCTTAACAATATAAATTTGAATCATTTTTTAAACTTTTCTTTCAGTTGATCATGATTTGAAAAAACAAGTTGACAAAAATTTAACTTTTCTGCATTTATCATGGGGTTTCAAAAATGCAATAGAATTGGTATGTGAGTGCCCTCTTTGAGTTTTTTGATTTGGGGATATCTTGCCGACAATTTCTCTGGTTTATTGGTGAAGGAGGAGGTCTTTGTTGTCAATTCATACAAATTTTACATAAATATCTTATAAAGCTAAGGGGAAAAGACTAATAAAACTACGTCAGTGTTTTTTTTTTTTTTTTTTTTTTTGGGGTTTTAGTCCCGTTTGACTGCTTAGGCCATTACAGGACAGGGGTTATCCGACCACTTTACTCATCTACTCGATGAGATCATTAGTGTGAAACATGTCTCACCCCTCCGGGATTCGAACTCATGTTGGGGTTTTAGACCTTGGTTTCAGAGCCGAGGACACTATTCTCTCGGTGTTAAGAGCACTTACACTGCTATGCTTGTTTTGGATAAACCAATTTCAGGATAGTTTCTCCTGAACTTTTTTACTATCATTAACCGATTTCATTGTGTCATTTTTTACATTCTAGTCACACAATTTTTATTTGATATATTGTTCTTATCATCGCCAAATATTATTTAGTAATAATTGCCCTTCCTTGCCTTTTTAATGCGGTAGGTGATGAAAGTACACTTGAGATTTGTACTGTTTGTGGAGAGAATTATCACACTACCTGTACCACTGGGGAGAGTGAGGGTCGCTGTACGTTCTGCTTAGCTCAAATATCTGGATTTAGATCCATAGTTGGAGGAGAGGCTGGTATCGCATCTTCCTCAAGTTTAGACGTTATCAAACGATACCTGCCTAAGAAGTAAGTATGCGTCTAAAAAAAAAATTGTTTAAAACTCCTTGTCTTATTTTTGATCTTGATTTGCTTGCTTTGAGTCAATTCAACTTGTAAAAGACGAATTATATAAAAAAAAAAGAGATCGTGTGATCTTCCTTAAAATTGGGTGTAAGATTCATATAATGATTTTGTTTTACAAAACCAGCGAAACCCTTTTTACGTTTAAAATCACGCCTTACCAATTTATTATTGATTTTTTTTTTTTTTTAATTTCTTTTATTCCCTCATCAACAGGACCAAATAGGAGTACAAAAGAAATCTAAACTTAAATTTAGGATTTTTTTTATTTATCTTAATTAATACGTTGTTATTGCACAGGCCAGAGGGACCCGTAACTTCTGTCTACTCCATGTGAGATGACCTCTCTTCTATTCAAAGTGGATGTTGGTGAATAAGGACAGGTTTCAGGTATGTGCGAGTACAATAACCACTTGGCTATGAATATCCCCTTTTATGTTCTTTGTTAAGTACATATTATAATCTGTTATGTTATCTTTTTCTCAACAATTAATTCTTGGATTAACTTTGAATGATAATTATTTTAATATATTGTAAGGCGTGAAGTGTTGATGCCCAGTTTGCTAGATCTAGCAGGGTGATTTTATAAAAACATGGGCTTTCTAAATATCTCGTATTGATCAAATTAGCAGCTAGATAATTCGGTTATTTTGATAAACGGGTTTTGACTGACCCACCCACTTCTATGACCAGGGTTTTTTAACTTTGTCATTAATGCAGATGTGTGGACCCCAAACTACTAAGCTGATTTCAACAAAATTTGGCGTACATGTTTAGAAAAATCATATACCCAGGTGAAATCAAGAAATGATGTTTACCTCCAAATTTGAAATTGTTAAAAAAAAAAAAAAAAAAAAACTGAAAAAATTATTTCTCAAACGGTTTCCACAATTTTGATTAAATTCTAAAATGTAGTCCATTTAATTAAGAATCTAAAGATATAAGCCGTTTTCTCATGAAAAATCTAGTTCCTTAGAAGATAGATTTAAAAACGGACGGAGAAAGGCTGAGTTTAATTTCCTGCCAAGGAGATGTTATTTTTATGATTAATTTTAATAAAATGTTCAATAATAATAAATAGAAAACACTGAGCTTAGTAATTATGAACTCGCTCATGAAAAAGTTTGACTGAGTTATCTCAGAACAATTTTTGTAATTGTGGTCTATTTAAATACTTAGAAAACCATATAAGTCACATTTCTAATTAAGTCGTATTTATTTAAGAGTGGATACTAAACAAGTATTCAAACAAATTGTTTGACTACACATTGTTATACATTTTTTTAAATAATTACTCTTTGGAAATACCTAAACTATGCAAGTCTCATAGTCAGAATGAGTCAAATTAAGGTTTCAAGAAACCAAAACCAAAGCAAGCTAAAAATTTGTAAAAAAAAAATAAAATGGTGACTTCCACAATAAAATTATGTATATGACTTAACTTTGTTTTTTTTTTTTTTTTTTTTCTTTTTTGAAAATAATTAATTTTGAAATTATATTTCTTTTTATATTTATAGCTACAAAGGTCCTCCTCTTCAACTGCACTAGCTGCCTCATCGTTCTGCCTGTAGCAGTTTCCCACCTCTCTAGTGGTGATGGTGGTCACCTGCAGTTGAATGCTTGTTTCATCTTATACATCAATAAAATCTGAAGCACCTGCTGTAGAAAAATCAAATTTTTTTTCTACAGAAAATGTTTCTACTTCTAAGATAAGTCTCTCCACAACTTAAGGTTTTATCATTTTTACAACTTAAATTGTTAATTATTATAAAGTGACAAATCTAAGGTGTACATTGTAAACCCTCTCATTTTTAAACCATTTTCGAGAACTTCAATAAATATTAGCCTTCTTGAGTTTGAATATAGTTTGAATATAGTTCAAAGGGATATCTTTAGTAAATTAATCATCGAAACAGTCTTAAGCCTCGTTCAAACGATGACACTAATGTCGTGACATTTAATGCCGTGACACTGCTTGGCAGTCAGTTATAGTGCGTTTAGTGCCGTGACATCTACTGTTCATACGACGACACTCGGTGACACTTATATCGCGGCATTGAATGTCGTGACATTTAGTGTCATCGTGTGAACGAGGCTTTACCATAATACAAATAAAATAAATTTAAACAATACCATACTTACTTACTTACTTACTTAGAACCACTTCCACCTTTGCAATTGCAGTGTAGAGGTAGACCAAAAAGTTGTCACCCTCTCCTGCCTGTGGACAACAACAGGATGGATGTTATCCATCCTTTTGTTTGCCCATGTTGTTCTCTTTCTCTTGGTTTTCTCCCCTCACTCCTGACTTCAATGGCTTTTCTAGGTAGTTGTTCCTATTTACATGTCCGAACCATAGGAGTTTTTTGATAGCCCACATAGCAGGTTGTATTTCCTACTCCAGTCTTTGGTAGAGTTCTTTTTTCTGTCTCTCCTAGTCTTGCCCGACTCCTAAATGTACCAAAATTCAATTTTTTGGAAGGTAATTTAACTTACGAGGTTTCAGAAAAGATCCATTTACATTATTTTTAATGATAGAGTGATTTTAGTACGGCCCAAATTTGCCATCATTCTATTTAATTAACTAAAGATCCCTAGTAAAAAAAAAAAAAAAGAATAATAATAATTTTTGTACAAAATTTATTATTGCCTAAATAATTATTAATTGGGTTGATATATGGATCATGGGACTTATAGTATATACCAGTTTCCAGCCAGAATGATACTGTGGGACTGTATTATAAAATGGAAACTGGACCCATAATGCACAATACCGCATTTTTCCCTTATAGTCTTAGGTTCTATAGTTTTTACCCCAAGATCAATACCTCAACTAATAAACATAATGTGTTCTAATCAAATTGATTAACAATTATTGTAATTTAGGAAATTTGTTATTTTCTATTTATAGAAATTATCCCTCACATCATTAGCTAATATTACATTTTAGCAGACAATCAAGTATAGTTCCTTCGGTTGTATTATGATTATTATGTTTAAAATTTAAGGGATAGTGCCATAGTTATGATTCTGTATTACAAATAAGTCGTTTTAGTTTAGATGTTAGTCAAGTTGGCCAATACCTTAATAATAATTCATAGTCTTATTTTGATAGTTAAACATAGTAATATTTATTGTAAACAATTTAAATTGGAATAATTAAAATGTTGCATAATTCAAAGGACAAGATTTTTCGACCTCAATTTCAAATTACTTAAGTTTCATTCTTTTCTTTTTAAATGAGATTCCAAAATGCTCCTCATTTATTTATCATCATGTTAGGAACTTAAAACAATAAATAAATTTCATTATCAATTCAGTCATTACACAACTTCTATTTTAATCAAAATGTGATTTGTAGCTCCACTTTGATGATGTTAGCTTAACAGTTAGCTGCTCTTAAAAGATATTATACAAGGCTATCAAAAGGTCTTTTTTTCTAAGGAAATTTGAGGTTTTAGTAAATATTAGCTTCTCTTAGGAGATTTGAGGCACTCATAACTTCTAACTTCATTATATAGTGGCAAGGCTCTTGTAACTTCTAGCTTTTCTTAAGATTTGATGCACTCTAACTTTTAGCTTTTTTGTATGAATTGCATTGCTCTTTTAACTTCTAGCTTTTCTTAGGAGAATTGAGGCACTCATAACTTCAATCTTCTTTATGGAAGCTTTATGATTTATATATCTCCTAGCCTCTCTGAGGAGGTATATCATCTTAAGGCAGGGAATCACTTGAGCATTCGCCCCAAATGAGCATGAGTTTCCGTTCGGCTCGCCCTGTCCATATCTAAGCAAAACAGAGCATGCTCATTCGGGGGGAATGTTCTAGTGTATCCCGCCTTTAGATTTTTGTTTGTGTCAATAAATCTAAGCTACCAAATCAAATTTATGAACAGCTTGAACTCATAAGGTTTCTATGGTGTTCAGCAGGGTTGCTTCGTGGGGTTTTTATGTTGCTGCTGTTTTTGTAGTATTATTATGTAAGTTATGTATGTATATAAAAACATACAATTTTTGAGGAGTAGTAAACTAGCCTTAAATTAACCTTAACTTCTAATTAACAAATGTTATAGTAGAAGTATCTAAATTGTCATCTCTTCAATTAAGTGTAACTGCCCAACAATGTAATATATTATAATTAATAACTTAAGATTTAGAGTGAATTCTTGTAAAGTGAATTGTAATATGCTTTTTATATTTTTAAGGTTTTTTTTAGGTATAATTTTCGATTAAAAAAAAAAAAAATAGTTAAGGAAAAAGACACAGAATAGCGGAAAATTGTTGAAATAAATATTGTATATACTAAGGAATGTAAATATTGTATATAATAGTAAAGGTTTGAGCCTTTTTGTTTTTAGTCAAATTTTGTCTTATTGATTGAATTTATGTTATGTGTTCATGTTAATTTTTGTTCATGCAATTAAAAATGTGTTTAAGATTCCTTGAATTGAATTAATTACAAACCCTTAGAGTAAACGCTTATGTCAGATAATATGGAGGTAATCTAATCATTGATGACTAATAATATACATATATATGGATTAGTTTCATTCATATTTTGGATGGCTTTTAAGTTTCAGTTAATCAATATATGGTCCAATTCAATTTTTTGGGTTTCCTTACCGGCTAAGATTTGTTTAGGGCTAATATTATTATTTATATTTACTTTAATGTAACATTAGTTAAGTTTTTTTGATAGGAATTTGATTTTAATTTAAATTTTGTTTTGTAAAATCAAGGATACATCGTTGTCATTTAATTTTTAAGTTAAGAATAAAAAATTTTACTTTTAGAAAAAATGTTAATTTAATTGTCATTTATAATTAACAATATCCTATTGGTTTAAATTTTGTTCGATGTTAAAAAAAATATTGTTCTGACCTAATATATTGCTCAAATTAACGTTTTTTTTCTGTACAGTTCAACGTTTTCTGCCTAATTTAAATTCTGTGTCTTATTAACATTGTGATTATAATATTTAAGAATATTGGAATATATTTAGATTAATTCAAATAATTTTGCGTTCAATTATTATTGTAAATAAATATTTTGTTTCATTTATTAATTTTTTTTTTTTTTTTTAATTATTCCTTACTTTGGCCTTTTCGGGCATTTATCTGATCAATGAAGAAAAATGAATAATGTTTTAACAAATCTATAAACAATGTATCTTTTTATTAGTCCAGGAGAAAGCATGCAAAGTGTCTTACTAAGCTAAAATTTGTAAGTTTTTTAGACCCATATGTTTCCATAAAAAACTTACTAAACTTACTACACACCTTGTTAGTGGGAATGACACATTTTACAGATCTCACTCTTTTTTAAAAACACAAATTTTGGTGGTAAATGTTTGGAAACATCTCACTGGCCTTAATTTTTCCATATATGATGTGGGTATTGGATATGGAGGTAATCTTAAAGGAATTAAAATTAAAATAAACTGTTTCTCCACATTAATTGACCCAACAGACAGTTTATGATAGAGGTTATTTATTTTATCTACGATTGATACGAAATATAAAAATTGTTTCTCTGTTTAGATGTGTAGAAAGTGATTCTTTACGTACTTGTATTCATTGCACATGCGGGCCTCATAAATCTGAAGAATTCCTCTTCTTTACCGTCCTAGGGCGGTAAAAAAGAATTTTTCACCTTTACGCACGATTAGCGAGTTTAACAAAACTAATTTGCTGTTATTTTAATTAAAATAACAGTCTATATCGAGATTTTAGTGAAAAAAAAAATGAGTGATTTAAGTGATTATGGACGAAAATAAGGAGAATAAATAAGAAGTAATAGATTTGGCACAAAATACAACTAATGAATTAATGTCATCTTTATCTAAAGAGAAATACGAACATACAAACAGGATTTTTTTTTTCTCTCTATTTATTATTAAAATCCAACAATCGTAGATAAAGTACTGTATGCAACTCGTGTGAAAACGGCATTTTGCATTGCTTGTGTAGTTTTACTACCCTCGCTATTGCTCGGGATGCAAACTCTGCACTCCTATGCAAAATGTTACTTTCCCCACTAGACGCGTAATGTACTATTATCTACTCACGGCAGCAAAATTAAACATTACTTCACTGTTTTTAGGCTGGAAAGTACTATTTCACTGATTTGTCTTAAAAATATTTAAAAAAAAAAAAAAAGTTGAGAAGTAACAGTATTTACCAGTGTGTGTCATACATAACCTCTGATTTTGTTTGTGTTTAGTTTTATTTTAATTTAGTTTCATAATTGTATCATTACAAAGCAGTGTAATGTTATTAATGTTTTAATATTATTATTATTTAAAAGTTAAAAAATGAAAAGCTGAAAAAGGATTTTAATTTTAGATCTTCAAATAATTAATCTCGAGTAAGAAGTGGCAACACTGGAGCACAACTTGTTTTGGTTTGTGCATAGTGTGAGTAGATAAAATATTGTATGCAACAAGGCAGCAAAGAACATTTCAGCCACGTTTATTCGATGCAGTCAAATAGTTAAATTACCTATCATAGCCTGTCCTCGCCTTCGGCTCGGAGGCTAATCTAATCACTCGTCAGTGAAATTCCATTTTGCTGCCTAGTTACATAAAAAACTATTTTGAATTCCAAAAAGAAGATCTTGTTAGAACCAAACAATTGCTTTTTGCCTTAAAGGAGCCTTTAGATTAGACGATCAACTTGGTTGTCAACATAGTTGGCATTCAAGTTGACAACATTAACACAGACATTACTTTTTAAGAAGTTGTATTCTACTCCAACCTGTTTGAGCCAACATAAAATTTCAACCACTAACCTATCTATAGGCGATAAACATTGACTTCAATGTAGCATATTGACAACAAAGTTGATCATCTCAAGTCTAAAGCGACCTTTACCTTAGACAAGTAATGTGGATGAAATTGTAAGAGTGATCTCTTTTTTTAAAATTAAGGGAATACGTCTGAAGACATAAATCATTAAGTGGGTTCTTTGAACAAACCCAGGTTAGCCTTGTATTAAACCACTACTGGATTGAAACCAGACACAACCGAACTTTCACACCTGTGTCAAGGTTTTTGGTAAGTAAACCATGTCGTCATAACTCAGGGCTCTTTGGATAATTTTTTTATCAAACCACTATGATAGTGCTGACTATGTTTTTTAAGCCAAAACCTAGTGGAGCTAATTATTTCTATAAGCTTCACAATTATTGAAACAATGCTAGGTGGGCATTGATGGGGCTAAGTCTGGGAATTTAATCCAGAGCTAAGTGGTCAGAGGTGGCAGTCACGTACACCCAACTACTGACCAATCCTGAACTTTAATGTATGAAAAGACCAGACAGACACTGGCCAGTTAGACACTGGCTTTACATAATAGCAATAGTACAGCTATTCTTAGAGTACTGCATCAGGTTAAAGATCTTTGTATAAAGTGGACTTTTTTATACGTAATACTGACGTGACGACAGCCAATTAGATTCTTTAGCCTTATGTTTCTTACATCAATGTTATTGTTTACAATTCGATAAGTCAAATTTGAAATATAATAATAAAATATATATTATATTTTATATAAATGATAGATCACTTACTTAGGTAGTAGACAAAGTCAACACGATTACTTTTAAATTAATAATTAAAGCTTTATTACAAAAATTAGAAATCATTAAGTATTATTGTGAGAATAATTAGCATTAAATTAAATGGAAAAAAAAAATAATAAAAACAGTGTAGATCAGTGAAATTTTATCGGGTTTCACTAATGAAAAGAAAAATATATATTTTTTGATCGAGCTTAAGTTAGTACGTTAACACAAGATTATGAAAAAGATATTATTTATTTCAGCTCTTCGGTTTCCTGATGTCTTTTTAAGAAGGTAATATCCCCTGTGATAGCTTTTTGAGAACTAAATTCTAAATTTATTTCCGTCGCAATTTTTTATTTTTTTACCAGTTTAAATGTTTTTATCATTTTCATAATCTTGTGAGTGTTGTAAATGAAAAGCCGAATAAAATTAAGGATAAATGTGGTTAGAAAGGTTTTCTCCTTTGAGGCCTGGGAACTGGCCTGTCAGCTGAGCTGTTGTCACTTGCTTTCGGGTTCTTAATGGTTTCATCTACAGAAAGAATAAGGCATGTGGCTTCAGAGGCGGCAGTGAGTGCGTTACGCTTTACTACACTTGGTTCCCATACGCAGGCAGCCATGTTATCAGCAATATCTTCATTTAGAACGTCAACTCCATACCAGCATTGACCTGATCAAAACAAAAAATAATTTTGTTTTAAATACATAAGATGTAAAACCAATGAATTTGAGACCTTCCACTTAGCAAAAATAGGTTTCATTAGCATATTTATTGAAACTATAATTCCTCTTTTTATAAATTTTTCTTAATTCCACAAATTTTAAGTAACAATTAAAAAATACTCTGCCAATTAGTGTGGCACATAGCTTCCTCACATTCTGTTTTGTATAGTTTAATGAATTTATACTATTAAAACCTATTATTGTCAAATTTATTTGATTTTACCCTGTTTTTTAAAACTCGAAATTATTATTATTTTTATATTGACATTAATTAAAGTATCAATTCAACAAAATTGAAGGAGCGCAGACGATTTAAATTTAACTTAATTTAGCATCCTTTCATAATGTTATATTTTTACAACCTTTTATTGTCTAATTCATTTAAATTATTTATCTGCGGGCTACTTTCGACAAACCTTCCAAATTTCATTAAAATTAGATAAGTGCTTTTGATAATATAGGTGTGAACAAATGCATGTGGAAGAGAAACAAACAGGTGCTAAGGGCTGAAACTTATATGGGATCAACAATGGGCTAATTATGGCCTACCATCCATATTTCAATAAAATCAGATATAGTTTTTAAGATATGTTGGCTCGGAAAAATTGAGTGGCAGACAGACACAGAACCAAAAATGTTCCCAGATGTCTGAAACGGATTTCTATCTTGGAATTTTTTGTTCAACAGAACAATCACATAGCTTCCATTATCTTCGGTAAGCTCAGAAGCAATGAAATAAAGATATAGTGTTTCAAAAGATCAATATCTTTTTCAAGTTTTAGAACCCAAGCTGTGTATGAAAAGGAATAAATAATAATCTTCTTCCAATTAAACTTTATAATATTAACATTGTTACAGACAAAATTTTATTAAGGGAACCTCCTAACTACTTCAAATCTTGTCTTAAGCTTAGTCCACACCCGGGCTTAATGTTGTGGGACTTAGTTGAGGATCGAATCGTAACAGTGCTGATTCAGCCCCCCAACAAAAGACACACAATATTGATTAAGCTTTACATAGCACACCGGGTATGTCTTTGTCGCAGCTGATGAAACAGCAGTGTCTGATTCAGCCCAGACAAAGATGCACAACACTGAGTCCTGGTCTTGGGGGAACTAAGCTTTACTCATCACCAAATTATACAATTTCTCAAACTTATTCTGCATAAAATTAAAAAAATAATAATAATATTAGTAAGATTCAATAGGGAGATTAATAAATTATTAAAATTTATTTATTTGTTTGTTATTTTACTATAGCTCTAAGCCCTGTTTACATTACTGAACAACTAATAATTAAAAAATTCCTCTTCGCATAATAAAAAAAAAGTTCAGGAAAGAAAGCATATAGAGATATCATAGAACTATTGTAGAAAAAAAAATACCTTGAGAGTGTTTCTGCCTTAGTTTGTTTAAGACTGAGGTGGCATCAAAGCCAGCATTATCACAGAGCTGTCTTGGGATGACTTCTAATGCCTTGGCAATTGCTCCAATAAGAAGCTGTTCCTTACCAGCCACTGTCCTACTGTAATCCCTTAGAGACTTGCTGATCTCCATCTCAATAGCACCTCCACCTATATTAACACAAACAGTGATCAGTTTAACACTAAAATTTAATATAAATGAGATAATTAATAATATTTATTTATCAATACACCCTTCTAAATTTCATGAGAGAATCTTCAGATGGCTGCTGAGGTGTAAATTACAAATGAAAAACGCAAGGAATTGTTTTATTGTTTATAATTATTGTGGTTTTAATTTTTAGAGTATTAAATAAACGACTGAAGATGACCTTAAATTAAGGGTCGAAACGTCTCACAGTATTATGAACTAGCCTTTTTCATTTGTAATTTACACCTCAGCAACCATCTGGAGATTCTCTCACTAAAATTTAATGAAATAAAATAACACTAACAGCCTCTTAGTTTTACATGATATGATCAGCTATTGGATTACAAAAGTTCAATTCATTCACTTTTTATTAGATAATTACTAGAAAATAGAATAGAGATCAGTTGAAACATTACCAGCGACTACTGAATCATTTTTGATGGTCCTTCTTACAATCATAATAGCATCATGCAAACTCCTCTCAGTCTCTTCCAAGAACTGTTCAGCACCTCCACGTAGGATAATGGTGCAAGTCCTGGCATTAGGGCAACCTCCAAATATGTTGAACCTATTAAGCAAATATATACGTTATAAAGCAATAAACACGAAACAATAAACCAACTTATTCTGTATTAATTACCTAACATAGTCAAAAGGTAAGGATATACGATGACAAAATTCTCAAGGAAAAAGCCTCCGGGGTTTCGTCGGGGATGGTCTCTACCGAACCCTCACCTTTCACAACACAAACTTCAAAATTCCTCAACCCCGACTGTCGTCAACTAATTACAAGCCAAATTTGACTGGGTAGTTCCAGTATGTGATTTGGTCTCAAGGCAAGAAAAAAAATATTGTTAGGAATTTCAAGGATTTCAGTCCACAAGTGTCCTCAAGGCCGCCTCCACACACATACAGGAATTCCTCCTGGTCCGGACTGTTCAGTCCAAATCTCAAAGATTTCCTCTTTGTATACGGTCGCCTTAACACAGTAATCATCAGTGGACTAGGATATTTCAGTCCAAACTTCAAGGATTTCCTCTTCCTGTATGGCCGCCTTATCATCAGTCATTAACAATCATCAGTGAACTTATATAACTAAAGTAGTCAATGCTATACTAATCCCTGTTAATATTTTTACAATAAACTGATTAATTGTTATCCTCTTATTTTATCATAGCTTCATGGCTCTAGAGCCTGAGCAGGCCTCAAAAACTTATTTCCAATCATTTCTGACCAGCCTTTGCAGGCACAAACCACTCGTTTCCTCAAATCCTCCACTATACCTCCCTCTCATCTTTTCCTTGGACCATCATATTTTCTCTTTCTCTGTTGCCTATAAATTAGCTTCCACTGGCATTCGCTCCAGGATTATACAATAAAAAATAAAAATGTATTCACCTTTCACCCCCAACCTGTTTTTCTTCAAACATTTCACATGTGCCTAATACTGAAGTGTCAATGTCTTTTACAGTTGACAGTACATTTCCACCACAAGCCTTCATTGTCCTCTTCAGATCTTCTTCAGGCACTCGACCAGCACAGAACATGTCCCTGCAGAAGTCAAGAAAACAAAAATGTTAATGGACTTAAAAATCTAACACTAAACTAACATTATGTCAAAAGCACAGGGAGTCAATGTGGCCGTGATGCTCTATCAATAAGTTGAGACGGCATGGGTTCGTTCCCATGCCATGATACTCTGAATTGCATCTATGAATTGCGGACAGAGCAGGGCGAGGGACACCTCCTATGAGGCACTCTTTGATATGGGTCTGATCTGTGTCACATCTGTGTGTTGTGTGAAGTAGCTGGAACTCTCCACCAAGAGGCATAAAATGGGTCTAAAAGATGGCCTAGTTGCTAGGCTTGAACAAGTGGTTCGTCCTAACTGTTCTAGTAGAAAGTACTAGGTTACTACCACTACTAAGTCAAAAGCACTAGATCTAATTTAGGAAGAGCCTCTTCGGCTAGGTTGCCTCAACCTTACAAAGGTAGAGCTCCATTAATCTGCACATGTAGATATACTTACTTTACTTGCATAGATGTACTTTGCACATAGATGTACGTTACTCCATTATCTGCACATAGAATGTACTTAGATAGCCCTCCTCCTTTTAATAATGTATTAAATCTAAATATTAATGAAATATTTACCTGTCAGCAAAATACTGTGTGGCAACATCACCAATAGGAAGTTTTGAGAGTACAACTTGTGCACCACTTTTAACTATTTTGTCCAATTTATCATAAAGGATTTGCCATTCAGCATCAACTACCTTTTGGTATTCCTGTAAATAAAAACGTAATACATATATTATACTTCTCAAATTATAAATTGTATGTTTAAAAGCAAACAAGCCTTGGAAAGTGTGAAGATCAATTTATGTCGTTATAGTTGAGTTATAAAGATTTCATACAAGGTCATTTTATTTAAACAGGTTTACCATTCATTGGGGTAAATTTAAGACGTACTGACATACTCTATAATACTGAAAAAATAGAGTAGTACCATTTAGCTATCAGAGGAAAGATAGCTTGAAAGAATTTAGTTAGATTCACTGCAAGTTAAATGAATATGTTAAATGAATTACCTCAACAGTATCTAAACGGACTTCAGCGTTGTCTCTTTCAGCTTTTAATTCTAGCTCGATGTTGAGTAAGGCAATTTTTGGGTTGGAGTATTTCTTAGGCTGCATTTCAAACCCAGCGTAGGAGAAGGTCTTCTTAAATGCAACACCGGATACCAGAAGAGAATCCTAAAAGAAAAAGAAGAATTAATACTAATAATAATACTAGATAACTAGAAAACATGAGACATTAAATCTTTTATCAGTGGTGCCAGGGTTTCTATTGGCTTCGCTTTGCCAATGGAGCTACAGTTTGAGGTTATGATGCTAAATTTGACTTTATATGCAAAGTATAATGAAATTCTCTAAAGTGTGACGGGAGATGAAACCTAGGTGGCCCATTACACCCCTCAGAACAAAAAGCAATCAAAACAGTGACCTCATATGTCTTCAACATTGCCAAAAAAATTTAAAAACCAAATTTCTGAAACATCTGAGTTCTGGAAACATAAAGGGGTTATTTTGCTCAAATTTTTGCCACACACCACTTTAGTGTGAGACCCTAAAAAAACTTGGGGTTACTCAAAATAAAAGAAGGGAATTCAGTCAAAGGGAGTTGACTAGTTGCTCACCAATGCCACCAAGGCACTTTTGTACTTGTTTGGATTGAAACTTTTGAACCAACCCCACTCCCAGACTTACGCCTTCGAATTTCTATTTGTTTACCTCCCTAAAGACTTACATGGCTAGAAAAAAATGTTCAACCAATGAGGAGGTTAAAACAGAGGTCCTGAAGTGGAGTAAAAAGACAGTGGGAAACTTCTACAATGAAGGCATCAATTTTAAGGTGTAAAAAATGCAATGAACAGGACGGCGAATATGTTGAAAAATAGTGGACATGTACGTTACTGAAGCCTCAAAATAATCAATTCTGTTTTCAATAATCGAGTAACAACCCTCAAATAAAGATTAATAATGAGAAATTATTGATTACCTCTAATGCTCCTCCCTGGATTTTCTTAATTCCAATCATATCAAGAGGAAGTAAATCATCCAACGAGAGGACAGCATCCACAACCATCTTGGAGAAGAAGCCTTTTTGTTGATGAATAAGTTTAGAGCTAAGGGCGGTGGCAGCACACTTCTCAAGAAGTTCTCTGTGCTTGCCATCACCTGACTTCTCTATCTTAACAGCCAGAGTGATTATCCTCTCAAGAGCAAGTTGGGTAGCTTTCCTCACAGCCTTGATAATAGATCTGGGGTGGACACCCTCTTCGATATAAGGTTTCAGCTGTTTCAGAAATTCACCTGCAAGAAGGACAACACTGGTGGTTCCATCTCCAACCTAAAAATTCACAAAATAAAAACAAAATTAGACATTTATTAAATAGTATGTTATATTAAAATTTTGTGTTTTCTACAATCTTGGCAAACACTAACAAGTCTAATTAACCCTTTTAAGAAGAAGTTCAATCAATCACAAAATATTTTAATTTCTCAATAGCTCATATAACAAAAGAAAATGGGAAGAGAGAGGGTAAAAGTTTGTCTAACAAATAAGTTCTGGGAACCATCTAAATCTGAAAGTCAAGGTTTGTCAAAATGTAGTTTTTTCTCTTTGATATTTGAGACTATCTTACCTTCTAACATGGGAGACACACAAAAAAGGTTCCTTCACTTCTGCTGTATATGAACTGTGCTCAGTGGTTCTAATTCTGTTTATAATTAGACTCACTATTTTTTTTATTTCAACACATAAATTCAAAGATTTTTTGAAAAATAAATCTACTTTCTACAATGAGAATATTGGAACTCTATTAAATTATTTTTAAAAAGTCCAACAATTTTTTTAAATTTCTATATATAGTACAAGGATTTTATGTATGCCAGGTTGTACCTGCTGACAGGCGGTAGCTGAATCTTAAGCTACTGTTTCTTTATACAGGTTGACCAACCTGAGTGTCAAAAGTCAATACAGTGAAACCCCTCTTTAGCGGACATCGACGGGACCACCAATTTTGTCCATCATACAGGGGTGTCCGTTGGGGAGGGGTTAGTTACTATAATATTTTTTAGTTTGGTGCCTGTAAAAAAATGTCCGTAAACAGAGGTGTCCTTAATAGAGAGGTGTCCGTTAAGAAGGGTTTCACTGTACTAATTTTAAGAATAGTATAGGGACTACTTGACTTATTTTGTAATGATGTGCTGGGAGGACTATAAACAAGTATTTTGTTCAGGCAGTTGGTGTCAGGGATACTAAGAACAGCTTGACAGCCTTCCTATATTTTATTTATTGTACAGAAATCAAGGCTACCAAAGAAAGGGTCAATCAGTGGATCCCTACCAATAATTAACTACACTTACTTCAGCATCTTGTGACTTGGCAATGTCAACTAGAGACTTGGCAGCAGGGTGGACGACGTCTAACAATTTCATAATAGTGGCTCCGTCATTAGAAATGGTTGCCTTTCCATTGCCATCGACAATAAGCTTGTCCATACCCCTTGGGCCGAGGGTGGTTCTGACAGCATCAGAAAGAGACTGACAGGCATTAATATTACTGATCAGCTGAGACCTCCCCTGAGAATTCTCAGTCCCCTCCTTCAATATCAGTATTTGAGGTTGCTATAAAACAAAACAATAAAATAACATTAGACATCAGGTAGGCACAAAAATAAGTAACAGGTAATGGGTCCCTGTCGAAATCTATTATTAGACTAAGGGATGTAGCACTTATATCACTGGAGAGATAATATCCCTTTGTCTAAAAAAATTTCGGACAAAGGAACATGACTCATGAAGTAACACTATTAGAAGGGCCCCATATTCTATAGTTCCGCCGTCAACTGTAATTAAAAAATAGATAGAACATAAAATGCTTTGTTCTTATTTTGCATTTGTTTTAGTTGTCTTTAGATATACGTTGATAAAACAAATAGATATAAGACAAGGTTATTTGAGTATAATATAATCGATAGATTGAATTAAATATATACGCATACTTAAATTAAATATTAAAAAATTGTATAGCTTTAAGACTGATTTATTTCTTTAAATAATAGAATACAACCGTAGTTAACAGTAAATAATCAAACACATAACATATTCACACACAAATAAACCAATTTTATTGATAACAACAATTCATTTTCCTGTTATTGGTTTTAGATATTTTCTTAAAGTCCCAGGTGTGAACTTAATTAGGCTATCCTTTTTTGTTGATGCTTAAATGTTAACACATCTTAAAAAATTATTAAAAATATTATAATCAAGTTTTACTATGTTCAACAAATAATCATAACTGCAATTCATCTGCTGTGGCATAGTTTTTACCCACGAAAAGTAAAAAAGATGACATTCCTTCAATCGTCAACAAATCTCAGTCGAAATTTACAAGATATTCCATCATGTATGTAAATTATTACGACATATAGGAACATATTATGATGTTCACAAATCAATATTTACAAGGTAAGTTCGATATTAAGACATCAATACAGTTTACTTTTTGTAAAAAGAGGTTCTAAAAGGACATAATAATCTTTTTACAACTGTTTTCATGCTCTAATGGGTACGATGCAATGACGATAAATACAATTTAACAAATTATAAGTAGTTTATTATTTTACAATAAAACCAACGAGAATACAATATAATAAATAAAAAACAACGAAACAGTTTAATAAGACAACAGATTAACAGACAACTTCACTAAAAAGTATCTATATCGGCTACGCCTATGCCGGGAACCGATCGCAGATGGAATTTCTACGACGAAATACAAATTATTTATAACAGTTTAACACTCAATAAGGCATTTATTAGGTACACGAAACAATAATAATTATTAAGAAACATTCAAAAATAAATTTATTAATAAGATTAAAAGGATAAATTTCGATAAAACTTACCATTTTTCTGGTATTGAAATCACTTTTCCTGTCAAAGTCAAAGAACTAGATAACAGAAATGAAACCTCCAAGTTGTTTTTGAAATAAGAAAATAAGTTAGAAAACTAAACATAGATCTAAATAAAAAGTTTGGGGTCCATCATTCTTTCTTTTACCCCAGTTTTATATTTGATGAGTTTATGGTTTTTAATACTTGATACTTCATTAATTAATTCGGAAATAATAATTTAAGAGAGATTGCTTAGTTATTTTTGTTCTATTTTCTTATACATAATTAATTTTTCCTATAGTAAAAAAAAGATTCTCTTATTATCGATTAAACATTGCACCTACATCACCAAAGCAACGTTTTTTAAGGGGTTCTGTTTCCTCGTAAACTTACTGAATTAAACAACTATTTTTTATTATTGTTCATTATTAGGAATGATGTTTAACTGATCTTATTTAATTTTTAAAATATTTAATTAATTTAATGTATAATTAAAAAAATATGTACATATACCAATCTTTGTTTAGCAAAATGATTGACGTCTTAACATAAATTGGATGTGGAATTAATGATCAATGGAGTATTTGTAATTAATAATTTAAAATTACGAATAAACAAGTTTCCAAAACAATGTCAGATTATTTTCATTAGCTGTAATAATTTATTTATGTAAAGTTTAGTTAAAAAGATATTTGGATCAGTTATATTTCGAATTAGTGACTCTTTTCTCGGTCAAAAATGATGCGAAGTGCGCCCCTTCCTCTTCTACCCGGTTATTCGGCAGACCACAAGGTAGGTCAGACTCGATTTCATAAGTCTCATCATTTTGACCTAGAACATGGCTTACTTTATCTTTCGGCTCACGAAAAGGCAGGCATTGGAGGTGGAGCTCTACCTTATTCCTCGGCTACTAAAGCTCCGTCTATCTATGCTCAAGGAGATACTCTGTTGCCAGCATGGTTGGCGTACGATAAAATGACTTTGGCTTTTGACTGCTACCTTAGGGAAAAGATACCAGAGTATAAAGGATACAACTACCTGATACGAAGTTGCAAAATTTATTTTTTTATGGAAGATGGTACAATGAAAGTCGTCGAAAAGAAAAATCCTAAGAGCCCTTTTCCCCAAGTTGGTTGTATAATCGGTAGACAAAAGATTCCCTTCACAGCTACCGGGAACAAAGGCGATTACTACGATATAATAGATCTCAATGTTGGGAAAAGCGTAGAACTGTTAGGCAGAGTATTCCATATTACCGATTGCGATGCCTTTACGAGAACCTTTCTCAACAGATTAGGTATTCCTGTTCCTGATCCCACCAGCGTTCCCGACGATCCGTTTGAAGTTTTGAGGACCAAAGAAGAAGAGGCAAGAAAAAGAAAATTTAAGGAACACAGAAAAATGAAGACGTTAGACGAGTTTTTGATGATGGATGCGAGAATATTGGCGTTCGACGCTTACTGGGACGACAGAGCTACGACTTACGGCTTCTTACACTTATTAAAAGTGTATTATTACTTAGCAGACGATGCTATGGAAATAAAAGATGTGACGGAGAAAGAAAAACCTTATACTATCGTCAAAAAAGTTAAATTACCAAAAGTAACCGTCGACGAAGCGGGTTTCGGAGCCGACGCAGAATCAACCATGCTAAACGTTATCAACACATCCGACGGGAAGGTATCGTCCAAAGTGGATCCTCTAAGTTTTGGAAAAACAGTGAAGGAGTATTATACAGACAGAGATCTTGCTATTGGTGCTATTTTATTCGCTTACGGTAAAAGGGTTGTCATCACTGACTGCGACCCCTTTACTAAGGATTATTACAGAGTTAAATTTGGTCTTGATGATTTTACCCCTTTAGAACGACCAATGACCAGAGACGAAGAGGAAGCTATGGCGGCTAAAAGCCTCCCGACAGATCTTCCTCCTTATAACGGATTTGGGACTTACGAAGATTCCGCTCTCAACTGCAAGTCTATCACGCCATCTTCATTGATAAAATCCTACAAAAAATTTTACGAAAAGGATAGACGTGGCTATGATAGTAGAGTCCTTAGATTTTCCGCAAAACTCATTTCCTCAAGAAAGGGAGACGAAAAGAGAAACTTTATAGTTTGCTTTTACGTTGTAGACGACACTATTTGTGTGTTCGAGGGTTGCAGGGAGAACTTCGTCGAGGGCCTAAGTTGTGCGATGATGTCTAGGAGGCGTATGTACAAGCCTGACCAAGAATTCTTCTCTTCAAAGACACCTGACTTCTACGAACAAGATGCTATTTTCATCGGCAACGTACTAACTTTAGAAAGTCATACTTTTATTTTAACCGGAGCAGACGAATACGCTTTGAAATACATGGAATTACATTCTAACGAATTCCCTAAAAGCAACGTCAACCTTATTATGGATAAAGTCAGGGAGAAAGTACGTTCTAAGTATAAAGATTTCGCAGCCCAATTCTTTCAAGGCAACGAATTAAAATCTTTGACTTATCAAGCTTTTAGAAACGCTCTGAAGGACGCATTACTTGATAATATAACTGAACAAGAAATCGTAACACTGGCCAGAGCTTTTAAATGTCCGCAAACCGACGAGAAATTCAGCCTGGAAACACTAAGAAGACTGACGCACGACGAGCTGAAAAGACAATTGTGGGACGATTCTGTGAGGTTAAGGGAAGGATTCCTAGCTAGAGACCCTGAAAGAACTGGATACGTGGACAGAACCTCAGCTTACGCTGTACTAAGAGGAGGAAGAGTTCCTCTTGACACCAACTTAATTAACCTCCTGATTACAAGATTTAGCCGGGAGGAAGACTGTAAAATACCGTACGACGAACTTCTTCGTTTCGTAGATTATCAACACTTCCCTGCTTCCCCTTTAACGCCTATTAATATTCCGGCCAACACCAGTTGGCTGAATCTTTACAAGCCTGATTCCTCTACTGAGATTCACTCTGTAAACATGGCAAATTTCTTGCAACATCTGAATCTGGAAGAAGAACTCAAACAACAGTGTCAAGGAACTTAATAAGTCAAACTTGCACTTAAAACAGAACTCATCACCTGACCAATACCTTATTATAAAAAAACATACTTCCAATTAAATTTTTTTTATTTAAAAGATTTTTTTAAATTTATTTTTTTTATTAATTTCTACTCGGAAATTGAATAAATAATTAGCTGTTTTTAGTAATATATTATTCTTAACATTTAGCAATTTAATTTTATCTGTGTGCATAAAATTCTTTATTTAACATACTTGCAAAAGAGGTCGTACTTTTACCCCCTCTTCTTATTAGTAATCTTATATATAGATTTGAAAGTCATAAATATTTTCTTATATTTTGAATTTTATTTATATAAATTATCAGCTACCAGCTACCAATCTATTATTGGGCTTACTGTTTTTATAAATCATACTTTATTTATAATAAAATGTGTCTATACCTACTTTTATGAGATTATTATTTCGTATACCCTTATTTTTAAATCCTTTTCGATAGTCTCGAAGGGACATCGGACGGAAGGAAGGGACATTTCCCAATGCGCCGCTAAGCCAATTTTAAAAAAGAAAAATTGGTCTGACAATTCGGAAAAAAAAACTCAAATCAATATAGTATTTCATCAGTGCGGTGCCAGTATGATATAATAGCTCAATTTGCACTTCTTAAAAAATGTGTGACGTTTCAGACAGCAACCAGTAGATGGGTAATAAAGACAAACAGTAAGGCGCGGTTCATATCACGTTAGTACGTGAGGCGATAGTCGCCGGTTTCTATACGACTTAGTTAAAATTATCAGGTGTAATAGTTGCATATTCTTTTACTTTAAGACCTTTGAATTGGTGTATATCATGCCATGGTAACTAAACACTTTTTTTTTTTCGTCACCCGCCATATTGGCCGCCATCTTGAAAATAATAAACGCAGTTGCACAGACGGACAGACAGCGCCGTTATCGTTACACATATAAGGTTTCTTTTTGTACTTTGTACAGAAACCTAAAAGTATCAAGAGGCTATATGCTGTAATTGGTGCTCCTTCTGCCGCTCCTACATTATCAGTTAAGCGCCGGAGCGCCTGTAGGAATATGAAATAATAATATAGATAAAAAGAATAAAAGCTCGACACACAGGTGGTATGCGATAGAAGGTGGGTATCCATCAGGAGACCCCAAAAAAGCGATTTTCTGAATCAATTTTGATTATTTTCCTCCTTTGACTTTTTTTTACTGAAAAAACCAGTGCAAGTACCTATTATAGCTTAGCAATTTCATAGTTCTTTACATCGTAAGAATCGAAATGCAATTTTAGTTGCCTATTTTATTTTATCACACATTTACCACTATTTTATTTTTATTGTAGCTTCAGTTATCGTATTTTAAAATAAAATATGAAACAATTGTGATATTTTTACCACCACTTTAGTAAATTTTAAAAATTTGTATTTATAATATAGGTGACAAAGATTAGGTTTTCAGGGAGGGCCCCCTTGATTCCGGAGGGGTAGTAGTAGTAGTAGTAGTAGTCTAGTACTTCCTACTAGAACGGGTACGTAGGTCGAACCACTTGTTCGAACCTTGCAATTAGGCCATCACTTAGGCCCTTTTTACGCCCCGCGGTAGAGATCCAGCCACTTCTCACATCATACATATGATGCGAGTATGATGTGATCAATAGTGAGCCATATAAATCAGCGTCACGGCGAGGATGGAGATATTCAGAGCAGACGTGGTTTAAACCCACACGGTCACGCTGACTCTTTATGGAGGGGTACTCATTAGAAATATGGCGCCGCCGGTATGTTTTTTCCCAAGCCGGACGCTATTTTCCCATCCGGTCCTGGATCCTGGATACGCTCAATATGAATGCATTACACCATATCTAGGGTTATTACTATAATATAATACTAGGGGGCTCCGTCCCCTTCTCGCTTCGCTCGTCAACCCCCGAAAAGCGGCCGCTGCCACGTCGAGGCACTCTAGAGTGGAAAAGCATTAAAATTTATATAATGTTTCAATGTTTCAAAATGACAACATCATATGTTCAATGATCACAAAAACACACATGCTGTAAAATATCACGTTAGAAAGTCCTGAAAAGGACTGTTGAAAAGTCCTGAGAAGGACTGATTTAGCGATCTTTTTTGCAAGGTGTGTGCATATAGTTATGGAATGATCAGGGAAGTAGGAGAGAGGCTGAGGTAGCGCACTACCTTCTATTTCTTTGTCTTGCTGACATTCTAATATACCACTCTCAAGCTCCCCTTTTACCGACCAACCCCTCTTCTCGGACGAATATATCTCCCTACTCCCTCACCCTGTCTACACACAGTTTAGTATATCACTCTCAACTCTCAAGCTCCCCCTTTTTCCCCCGGACTACCCCTAGGTTTCTCCTAACTCTCACACACAGTTAAGTATAAATCACTCTCAATGAACTCGTTTGTTTACAAACTTTTTTTTAATAATATAGATAGAAATTTTAAATTTACTCTAAATACATTATCTCTCTCTTAAATTATTTCCTTTTACTATCTGCAATTTGTGATTTTTACCTCAATGGATTACAAAAGTTGAATATTGGTAAAACTTCTTCCTAAAATACGACAAACTAATTTTTTACATAGACTTTTTAAATGAAACATCAAGAAGTCAAACATGTATAACTTATTTTATTTATATATATTTTTTTCCTCTTTCCAAAAGTAGTATAGAGATTACTTTTCCTTCGCTCTCCTGGGAGCTGCCGAAGAAGGATAACTTCTGCTTCTAACTTTCGAAGACCAGAATTCGAAACCCGTGCAGTAGAGGCTTTTCTTAATTTTGAAGCCATCGCAGCTTTTGGAAGTCATTCTCAATACTCGAGTTCTCGATCTATAATGAGTATTGACTTTAAAATTTTTAAGGGTATCTCTTACATTTTTAGGAAGCCTGGAGTAGCTTCTTATCGAAGTTGTGGATTCGTGGCTTGAGGCCCGAAGAACTTTTTCGAGTTCTTTCGACTCTATTGGTGTTCTGTAATAATTGGTCTCTTCCGAAGCTGATTTCATTGATAAGCTACTTGATCTAGATTTTTTCTTTGTCAAAGAGATACTGTCGGTTTTGGAAGTAGTTCGGTTACATTTGTCCGATCTTCTCGTTATCCCCAATACATTAGTGGAGCTATCAACAGTTTTGCCTTCAGTTTTCTCACACAATGTACCTGCCTCCTCGCAATTATTGACGGAACCGTAATTGCTTGTGTCAAAATTAAAGGATTGTTGAAGGTCAGTCCATGCCTGATCGGGATAAACGCTTACGTTATCCGATTGCTCAAGTCTTTCTTCACTCTTATCTTCATTAGGAATCGTTGAGCTTTCATTAATTAGCTGAGAATCGTTTCTCTTGAGTGGGGTATCTGCAGGTTTATAATTACGCGTTGATTCGTCTATACTTGCTTCAGAAGAGCGAGAACGTTGGAATTCAGGCCATGCTGATCTAGACCTGACACTTTCTTTACTATCCCTGTCTCCTTTCAAGTCACTCTTACCATCAGATAAGGAGCTTGCACTCATAGAATTATTAATATTTTCATTTATAACTTGTATCACATGAGTTTTGTCTGCTTCGAGAATGTTTTCAGTACAAATCTCATCGCCGGACTTGTTTGTCCACGTCTCCAAATGTCCGACGTCAGGGATGATATTGTGACCTTTGTAACCTACATAAACGCTCGATTCGTCTACTTCTTTAGGATTATACGCGAAATCCTCTACCCCTTCTGTTTCTAAAGTTGTCGTAGACGCCGCGTCGTCTTCTGGGAAAGATTCGAAAATGAATACGCTTTTTCTGTGCTTGAGCATAAGCGAATAAGCTTCTAAATTCAAATCTAAATCTTGAGATTCCTCACTAGAAAAATTTGTTGCTCGATTCAAATTTCCCGTGGTTCGTAATGCGTCTCCGCCTTGATCACTCTTTTGTTTCTTATTATCAAGATCGGCAAGAATCTTCAATATCGTTTCTTTGTTTTCAGCGTAGTAAAAAGCATCGTTTCCATCATCATCAATTACATGAGGATCGCCTCCTCTTCTCAGAAGACATTTTAAGACTTTGACCCGATTCCAGCAGCATGCTACGTGAACCGGAGTCACTCCTTCTGAGCATTGGACGTTAGGATCTCCTCCTATGTTTAAAAATTCCTGTATACATTTAAGGCCGAATTCCTCTGGTTCTATGCCTGCTGCACAATGCATAGGAGCTATCCCATATTCGGGCACAAGTACATTCGGATCCAGGTCTGTTAATTTTGTCAATGCGTAAACATCTTCCCATCTGCCATACTTCATGGCGTCTAAAAGGCAACATCCTAGGTACCATGTTCTTGACAATCTTCTAAAAGATCTTCCTCTACCCTCGGCTGTCATCTATTCACTTTCTATTATCTTGGTTAATAATCTTGAATTCATGGCCATATCAATTGACATTTTTTCCTGTCAAATATTTTATAATTAATTAGGCGACTCACACTGCAAGTATACGATACTAACTACTTATACATGAATTACATGGTCGAGTTAGAAAAGAGAGACACAATTACAAGTAAAAACTATATATTTGTACTTAGAGGAGTTAAGGCAAATTTAAAAAAAAAAAATATCATTGAAGCGAGCGTCTTGCAATAAATAAATATGTATTGAATATTGAGAACAGGGGTATCCAACTCCAGTATTCTAGAGGTGTAAGAGCACTAGCGCTCCACGGGAAGATGGTGGTTAAAATTGTAAACTACTTATGATCTTTTGACATTTATACTATATTGTAAATAAACAATTAAAAAAAATAACTGCCTCGGTGGCCGAATGAGATGCGCGATCGCCTAAAATGCGAGAGTTCCCGGGTTCGATTCCAGGAAAATGACCAAATAATTTAATAATATATTTCTTTGAATTAAAATGCTCGAAATCTTTTGAATGGTGTAAAAGATTTAGTAACAATATTAACCGTATCTTCCCGTGGAGCGATAGTAGTCTAACACAGGTAGATAAAGAGGGGAGTTGGAAATCTTTCCGTTTAAGGATTCTATGATCGCTGATTGAGAAAAGTTAATGATGATGAGTTCATATTTAAAGAGAATGGTTATGGTTATAGTATAATTTGAGTCCCAAATCCAAACCATGATTTAAATTAAAATTTAAACGTTCCGTATTATGAATACTACCAAAAACTTAAAATTTGAACACTTATATCCCGGCCTATTACATTTAAAATATGATAAAATATATCACTTTACTAAAAAAAAAAAAACTTTCTGCTTGTATCAGCCTGAAATTTTACATGCATTTTTAATTGCACTTTAGATGATGTGTCTGAAGTTTTATCACACTAAAAAATTAAAAAATAAAATCACTAGCACGGGTGTGCTTCGCTACGGAGTGTTAGTTTAGTTAGATAGGTTTATAAACTGCTATCAAGAAATATTTATTTTGCTATGTGAGAATATCTATAGTTTCTATCCCTCCCACATATTTCTATACCTCTTCCTCTTTGATAAGATAATTTTCACATATCCCAAATTTACCCCATTCCTAAATTAAAATAAGACAAAACTGTACATAACAACAATTACTGTACTCTTAAAGAGCTGTTCAATGATATATGCATCGTGAAGGGTATTCATATTACTTTAGCCCCGTATTCATTACTTGTACCCCGCACCCCTGTGTTCTAAAATTTAAATTTAAAAAATTCATATAAGACCATACACACACACACACACACACACACACACACACACATATATATATATATANAATTGTAGAAGGTTTATACCTCTATCAAAGCCTTTTTGTGTAAAATGGCTAAGTTTAACCCGGTCATTTCAGGTGCCAACAATACCCGCATACCCACCCACGGACTTTCATCTTTATATATATAGATATTCATTATGTGTAGTACACACAGAGCATTCTATTGCCAGAATGAAAGAACTACTAGTTTTTATTTCACTTTTTACCACTAGATAGTGCTAGCAATACAAATTAGGGACTATTGTTTTGGTTAAAATCCGCTAGAAAGCGCTAAAGTCATAACCTTTCGAGAAAAATCCTTTAAAATTTTTAGGCATTAAAGAATTAAAACATACAATATCTCTTAATTTCTGCTCGTAATTCAATAATTTGTTTAATATTTTTTAATTAATAGTGTACATTTTAAAGAATCAATCTATTGAGAAGCGAGTAGTAGTTTGAATTTTTTTTAAACAAATCAGACATGCGCAGTAAAGTCTTATGGAGGTTTTGTATGAGGTATAATATTGTTACCAGTTGACAGCATGAGTTCATAGAGGAAGTTTGTGCGTGTTACTTGTGCGCCCGGCCTTTTATTTTTTAATTTTAGTTTGTTTCGTTTACATTATCATTTAGTTTTATACGCTAATAATGTGATGAACGATAGTTATGATATGATACTAATGATTCCAGTAGAATGTTACTGGAAGTTTATTTCTTATTGCAGTTCTTTCTAACCTGCCATGGTAAGCTTTTTTTTATCTTTATTTCGTGTTTTATGTTTTCAGTCATTATCTTTAAATATGACAGAATTTCATATTGATAAACTCGTATAATAAATGCGAGGCTATAATTCATTCAAAGCTTCACGAAAGTGTATTTTAGATTTTTTTCATTGTTTTGTTTGTCGACGTTTTACCTGTTGCTTATTTGTTTTGAAAACAAACAAACGAAAATCTTGCTTCTTGAGCAGAATTGAGTGCACCTCTATATATCTTGCCTATATTTAATTAATCATTCTTCTTGGTTTTTCTTATATTATGCCTTTTTACTATTACAAACTTTTGTCTAGTCGAATATAAATTTATATTAGTAAATCCTTACTTTTTCATTCACTTTGTCTCGTAAATATAAATTTTTTAGCAAGTTCAAACTGTTTTACCATAAAACGATGGTTTATTTATACTATTTATTAATTTATAATAAAGTTCATAAAATCTTCGACTAATGTTTATTAACGAAATAAAATATATCTCATAATTCAGTTTGTATAACCTGGTATTTTGTTACCTTCTTATTTCTTAAAGAATGCGGCTTGATGCTAAATCACAGCTAATTTGATATTTTGTTAAAATATTATCCTTTAATATAGTAATAAACTTAGCTACTTAGTAGGTAATAGGCTTGGATACTTGAACGGTGCAACAATAATTTAGAGTAAACTAGAGATAATAGTTCATCTTACTGTCATAATACTGTTTAGCTAGAAGAATTAGTCTAAATTGTAGAAGGTTTATACCTCTATCAAAGCCTTTTTGTGTAAAATGGCTAAGTTTAACCCGGTCATTTCAGGTGCCAACACATTGTCATGGTTTATAAACTGCTTGCTAAAGGCAACTTATTGTAGTTTTTAATCTTTTTAAAGGTGCTAGTGGTAGGCAACANTGGTACCTCGGAACTTTTCCTCACTTCAGAGGCCACTAAAGTGGCCTCTTCTGCTGCTTCGCAGCAGGAGGAAACAGCATTTGACGTGGTCAGTACTTGGATGGGTGACCGTTCTGAACTAATAAAAAACCATAATTTTAATACCTATATTTTATTTAAATATTTGAAGTTTGGCCGTATTTTGACAGATGTAAACAAACTTTGACGTCATCAAAATTATTGCACTAATAAATAATTATATTCCCTTATAACTTTTAAACTAATTACCTAATTGAATTTCATCGGGTATTTCAATATTTGTTCCTTAATTTTTACCGGTTCCAACGATATGCTATATGTCAAAATCCTATTTATACTTTCGGTATTATTAACCGTCAAAGTTTAAAAATTCAAAAATTGATAACTTCAAAATGGTGGCCAATATCACAATGAAATTTGGTGGGCTTGTTTGTCATACAGAGAGGTANAAAATGTTGAAAGAAAAAGATTAATTTAGCGCATCTATATAGATCAAAAGTTAAAAAAAAAAAAATTAAGTATCAGATATCGGCATACACCGCTCACTAGAAAAATTTCAAGAAATGAAGTTGTAGTAAATTTAATTGGTTTTTATACAAGCACAAAACAAGCCCGCAGACATAATAGTTCTGTTGCAATCGTAAAAATAAAACAAAAATTCGGGTACATGGTACCTCGGAACTTTTCCTCACTTCAGAGGCCACTAAAGTGGCCTCTTCTGCTGCTTCGCAGCAGGAGGAAACAGCATTTGACGTGGTCAGTACTTGGATGGGTGACCGTTCTGAACTAATAAAAAACCATAATTTTAATACCTATATTTTATTNTTGTACCATGCACCCTGTATCCAAAAGGTACAAATTTCTGAAATTGGTCAAGAGAGAAGTGGTCTTAATTTTAATTTTTCGAGAAAATTTGATTCTTTATAAAAATAAGTATTTACTATTCTAAGATAACTTTTAACACAAAAAATTTGAAAAACAGATGAGAAAAATCCCAAAAAAAAGAATCATTTCAAAGGTTATGTTGTATACATCAAGAATTATAATAATAACCTCTTTTATTAAAGCAACTTAAGTAGGCAAGAAATAAAAAAAGATATTTGAAGGGGGGGGGGATTTTTGACATCTATTTTTCAAATTTTTTGTGTCAAAAGTTATCTTAGAATAGAAAGTACTTATTTTTATCAAGAATAAAATTTTCTCGAAAAATTAAAATTAAGACCACTTCTCTCTTGACCAATTTCAGAAATTTGTACCTTTTGGATACAGGGTGCATGGTAC
>KZ651065.1:145379-171307 GCA_001010745.2 Gerris buenoi
GACAAAACTATACATAACAACAATTACTGTACTCTCAAAGGGCTTTTCAGCGATATGCATCATGAAGGGTATTTCTTACTTTGACCCCATATTCATTATATGTACCCCGTACCCCTGGGTACCAGAAATTAAATTTCGAAAAATCATGTAGACAGTGCCCTTCCCCTTGCTTTGAAGGTCAAGTGTGCAAATTTTCATCATGATCGGAATAAAACTGTAGATTTGTATAAAGGACATACCCGCATACCCACCCACGGACTTTCATCTTTATATATATAGATATTCATTATGTGTAGTACACACAGAGCATTCTATTGCCAGAATGAAAGAACTACTAGTTTTTATTTCACTTTTTACCACTAGATAGTGCTAGCAATACAAATTAGGGACTATTGTTTTGGTTAAAATCCGCTAGAAAGCGCTAAAGTCATAACCTTTCGAGAAAAATCCTTTAAAATTTTTAGGCATTAAAGAATTAAAACATACAATATCTCTTAATTTCTGCTCGTAATTCAATAATTTGTTTAATATTTTTTAATTAATAGTGTACATTTTAAAGAATCAATCTATTGAGAAGCGAGTAGTAGTTTGAATTTTTTTTAAACAAATCAGACATGCGCAGTAAAGTCTTATGGAGGTTTTGTATGAGGTATAATATTGTTACCAGTTGACAGCATGAGTTCATAGAGGAAGTTTGTGCGTGTTACTTGTGCGCCCGGCCTTTTATTTTTTAATTTTAGTTTGTTTCGTTTACATTATCATTTAGTTTTATACGCTAATAATGTGATGAACGATAGTTATGATATGATACTAATGATTCCAGTAGAATGTTACTGGAAGTTTATTTCTTATTGCAGTTCTTTCTAACCTGCCATGGTAAGCTTTTTTTTATCTTTATTTCGTGTTTTATGTTTTCAGTCATTATCTTTAAATATGACAGAATTTCATATTGATAAACTCGTATAATAAATGCGAGGCTATAATTCATTCAAAGCTTCACGAAAGTGTATTTTAGATTTTTTTCATTGTTTTGTTTGTCGACGTTTTACCTGTTGCTTATTTGTTTTGAAAACAAACAAACGAAAATCTTGCTTCTTGAGCAGAATTGAGTGCACCTCTATATATCTTGCCTATATTTAATTAATCATTCTTCTTGGTTTTTCTTATATTATGCCTTTTTACTATTACAAACTTTTGTCTAGTCGAATATAAATTTATATTAGTGAATCCTTACTTTTTCATTCACTTTGTCTCGTAAATATAAATTTTTTAGCAAGTTCAAACTGTTTTACCATAAAACGATGGTTTATTTATACTATTTATTAATTTATAATAAAGTTCATAAAATCTTCGACTAATGTTTATTAACGAAATAAAATATATCTCATAATTCAGTTTGTATAACCTGGTATTTTGTTACCTTCTTATTTCTTAAAGAATGCGGCTTGATGCTAAATCACAGCTAATTTGATATTTTGTTAAAATATTATCCTTTAATATAGTAATAAACTTAGCTACTTAGTAGGTAATAGGCTTGGATACTTGAACGGTGCAACAATAATTTAGAGTAAACTAGAGATAATAGTTCATCTTACTGTCATAATACTGTTTAGCTAGAAGAATTAGTCTAAATTGTAGAAGGTTTATACCTCTATCAAAGCCTTTTTGTGTAAAATGGCTAAGTTTAACCCGGTCATTTCAGGTGCCAACACATTGTCATGGTTTATAAACTGTTTGCTAAAGGCAACTTATTGTAGTTTTTAATCTTTTTGAAGGTGCTAGTGGTAGGCAACACACTAGTTTTACTCCTCTATTTCTAAAGGTGCTAGTTAGAGGCAACACACTAGTTTTACTCCTCTTTTTCTAAAGGTGCTAGTTAGAGGCAACGCACTAGTTTTACTCCTCTATTTCTAAAGGTGCTAGTTAGAGGCAACACACTAGTTTTACTCCACTATTTCTACATGTGCTTGCTGAAGGCAACGCTCTGTAGTTTTTACTCCTTTATTTCTAAAGGTAGTAGCTGAAGGCAGCACGCTGTAGTTTTTACTTCTTTATTTCCATGGGGGATGGTTTTCAATTGTACCGCATTATAATCATGAATTTCTATGGCTTTTAGCTTTTACTTTAAGATAATCTTTAGCTTATAAAATTACATTTCTTGACATTCATTCCTTTAAAGGTCAGTATGTTTCTCGGTATTTGAGAATACCTTAATGAGTAATGAGTAACCTTCAATCCTCATATTGTCTTTTTTGACTAGCACAAACTAGCTACACTAAGTATTTAATATTATTGTAGAACTGGCTTATGCAAGCCAGATCATTTTCATTCTTTACTTTTATATTGACTACAATTGGTAATAGGTTAGTAGGTGGTATTTGTATGTAAATTAGTTGGCACATGAAGGCACATTGTCTAAACATTTGTGTGCCAACTTGTTAGTCTCATTAGTATAGTATTTAAAGTTTTAATTATTAGGTTGTAAGTTTATTGTAATCTATACCTGCTCACTTTTCTCTTCAGTTTAGTTGATTGTGTAAGTAAAAATTACTGTAAAAGTGTCTATTTTGTGGGCTTCAAATTACTCCTTAATTATTTATCGGACTTACATTCGATTTTGTTTAGTTTTTTAATACTAGCACTATGAGTCGATGATACTTTGACCTTTAAGATTAGGTGTAGAATGGGCTTAGATTTGTGGTCAAGTTTAAGAAAATGTTTAAAGTGAGTTTGTGTAAATCTTTTATATGACACAGTATAAGGGATTTTTTTCTGTTTTTTATTATATCGATTTCCAGTGTATGATTTTGGATTTTGAGGATATGACTTGAACATATAATCATTTAGTTAATGTTTTAAAAATTAAAGTACAAAATTAATTAATAATTTATGAATGTTTGCGTATTCTTATACTATTTCGGGCTTTGTTGGTTGGTTTTGATGTAAGGTTTAGGCTTTACCATGACAAAGGATTTAGTCTTGGGGGGATTTCCTAGAGAAGTAGCAACATTAACTGATGAAAACATGTTTTCATCTATACATGCTCCCAATACCGGGTTTGAAATGACAGGACCTAAACCCTTTATGACGCTCTCACTATGAGAAGAAATAGAACTTTACTTGTATATTTTAACTATATCACTTTATTGACAAAGCTCTGATTTATTGACTGAGCTCTGTAATTTATTGCTTCAATCATAGGCCATACGTGAAGGTTTTTTTGATTCTATATTAGATAGAGCTATATACAAATTTGGGGGGGGGGGAGTAACTCTGCTTAGAGGTGAAGTGGATTCAATATTCAATCATACTATTACTCCAATCTGAAATTTATCGCTAAAGTTTTTGAATATTAGAATATATTTGAGTTATTGTATTAAAGTTATTTTTTATTTCTTTCTTGCGAGTAAAACTAACTATTCAATAAAGTGAGTGGATAAATTCAGATCTCCTGAAATTGATTATATCTGTGGTAAAAAATATGCTTTTTATGTCAATTCCTAACCCTAGTTATCATATTATGAAGCTGAGACTGTTGGAAGTCTCCCTTAACTTATAGGGGGCCTGGGTGCCTCGGAGGCTAGTGCGCTTGCTGTGTGATAACGCAAGTTTAGCAGCCTAAAGCAGGGTTAGTAGATGGGTAAACGCTTCTAACCATAGCTCTGGGTTTGATTCCCGGACCAGGCCCCCTGCTCAATGTCAACCCAGCATTGTTTAAATAAATGGGAAGCTCCTCGAAAGAGTGGCGCCACCAGGTTTCGGCCTGGAAACCATGATGATGACCAGAGACGAGACGTTTATGACTTTTATTTTTCCATTTTATGACCTTTATTCTATGACTTTTATTATCCTGTTTTATGACCTTTATTTTATAAAAACGGTTGTTTTATGACGTTTTAGCAAAAAGTATGACGTTTATTTTCACTGTGAAAATTTAGCCTTTATTAGCCAAAATTTAGCGTTATTTTGGAGGGTAACAGTTCAAAAGATAAATTTCAATATTTCATAACTAGGTACAGCATTATATTTAAATTATATAACAAATAATAATAATTAGCAGAATGCTTTAACGTTGAAAAAAATAATCATATGTTGTTCTACTTTACCCAGCGTTAAATGGGTTCTTTTGTCCGTCAGTGTAGAATTTTTAAACTTGGAAAAAGACCATTCGACGTCGGCAGATCAATTAAACATTCTAATCCCTTACCATGAATATGTACAAAATCTTGAACAGTTAATCAGGTAACTGCCCAACCCAATGGGTTTTCTATTGGCTGATTGGAGGATCTATCTTGACCTTCCTGGATTCTAATTGGAAGATTTGTTTCAAGAAGGAGCTGATTAGGAGCTCTAGTTTGGAATTAGGGATGACCCTCGGTGCCTCTCTAGTTGCAGATTTGCATAAGCGCATTATTTAAGTCCGAAAGTGAACAGGGAATTAAGAGCCCAGGCCTTTCACTAAGCTGGTGTAAGGGTTTTTTGTTTAAACTGCACTTTAACCTTGAACCGGACCACGAATGTTCAATATAAAAATTTGTTTTAACAAAAGAAAACAAACTTTTTGCTAAATATTTGACAAAAAAGGCCATTCTATGACGTTTATTCCAAAAAAGCCCCATTTTATGACGTTTATTCGTAAAATGGATATTTTATGACAAAATCATATGACTATGACGTTTATGACTTTTTCCTGTCTCTGATGATGACACTCCTGGTTGTAATACAACCGGGAGAGGAGTCATGGTTACCGACCTCATCTTCACACAAGTGTGAAGATTTCGGTCCCTAACCCGGGTTTGTTCTATGGCCCCATCTAAGTGGCCTGAGTCTTCGGGTGTAAAAGCCCCCTGGAAAAAAAAAAAATCCCTTAACTTATTATAGATTTATGAAAAAGCATTGGTAATTAATTTGCTTCAAATTAAATAGGACCTTACAATTTTAGACTAATTTAATTCAATGATTTTACCCATATTAATAGTCATTTTGGCTATAATGATTTTTTAAAAAAAAGCATGATAAAATAGTAAAATGTTTTTGTTTAAAAAAAAAACAAACAAAAAAAAAAACAAAAAAAAAAAAAACTTAAGATATATTTTAATATTGAGTTTTTGCCTCTCTTATCCAATACTAATTTTCTGATAATGACAAATAAAAGAAAAATAAAGTATTATTGTTCCATATGATATCTTTAGACATTTTTTTACATATTTAAAAAATATATATTTAATTATTTTATTTTTATATTTTCATTCCAAATATCAAGATCTCCAGACCAATTTTAATTATACCAGATGGCAGCCCCAGTTTTTACCGGCAACAACACTGTTGTACCTCACTCAGAATAGTTGCAGGGTTGAACTGAATAAAACGGTGTGATCAAGACTAAGAAAAAGGGATATTGTCACTTATATATACAGAAGTGAAGTGTGATATTCCTTTGTCCTAAAGTACATTGGCCTAAAAATATCCTATTGTCTTAATTTGTTATTTTGACAAAGGAATGCAAACTCTCCTGTACTTAGTTACTCCATGGCGCTACAGGCCGGGGTGGCCCTTGGCCTCTCGAACGAATGACTTCCATCTTTCTCTGTCTTGTGCCAACTGTCTCCAACCTTGAGCTCCAAGGATACTCAGGTCATTTTCCACCTCATCTTTCCACCTACTTCTTGGTCTGCCAATCCTTCTTTTTCTAAATACGTTTTCCTCCATTTCCTTTTCACAGCTCTTCCGTCATCCATTCTTTCGACAAGTGCAGCCCGTCTTATTCTTCCTGCCTTCACAAATCTCACTATATCTTGGTGCTCCAAAATCTCTTGTATCTCCCAGTTCCTCCTGATTCTCCAGGTATTGTCCTCAAACACAGGACCATAAATTCTCCTTACTACTCTTCTCTCAAAGACTCTTAAGTTTGTTACAATCCCTGGCTGATAGCAAACTCTCCTGTGTATATTGAAAATTGAGACTGCACCCTCCCTAAACAGCACCCGATTTTTAGATTTGCCGGTTCTTTGGTGAGTCTTGATTTTATAAATTCAAGATAAAAACAATGATACAATGAATTTCTATATTACTCTTCATTATTATAGATTTTTATTGAAGAATCTTGGTTTAGACGAAACAAAATTTAAAGAACATTAGGCGAGATTAATAATTAGATCAGTACAGCATATGTGTTGCAACCTAATCTTGTAAATAAAGTATTTCTCTATAGCTAAAGGTGTTAAGTATTTGGTATTTTTTTTTTTTTTTAGATTTAGGTTTTCTAAATTACATGGCGAATAGTTTTTAAACTGAAATCAAACCCCAATTGGCTTGTTATCTTGTTTATCGGGACTGTTTTTCGTAATATTCTTAATTTATTTTCTTTGCTTTAATTTAGTTTTACTGAATTGGTTAATGGTTGTCTCATCAACAAACCACAGACCAGTAAGTGGAACAAGACAAATTGGGCCTCTAGTCTTTAGTTACTATAATAACATTAATTGCCATTGTTAGTATCGTTAGTTTACTTCGTTTAAAGATAATTATTTAACAAGACATTATTAAAGATTTCGTGTGCTTTTAAGTTACTGCCTGTGTTTTTTTTTTTTTAGCCTCCGTTTAATCAATTTTGATGGAAATAATTGTTTAGTGTAAGAGCTTCTTTTTCTTTCATTAACTGCTTCTTGCTTGGTTTATTGGAAGAAGGTATATTATTAAAGTTTATTGTCCCATAAAAAATTAAATAAATAATAATGAAAATGTTAATATTTAAAGTTTTAGGCCTCCATTTCTAATCTTTTTACAGATTGACTCCTTTTTTAATTTTAACTGGCATTTGTTATTGGAAACTATACCATCCATGGATTAGCCAAAGTGTTTGCAAGCACTTGAGTAGGATAAGGAGTGTCTCATGCACTTTATTAATAAAACTAATTAACATTAGCTAATATGTAATCCCAATTACACATTAGATTATGTTAATCTGATAGGCAAACGCCCACAGGGGTTTAATGGCGCATGCTCCGCCAACAGCATTTTTTTGGGGGGAGGGGGGATCCAATTTGGGGGTTTTCAGAGATTGGGGGGGATTTATTAAAAATTTCAAGTGATTCAGGCAGTTTTTGAGAGGTTTGCACCTTGGGCCTTAGGGGTATGGGCATCACTATTTGATCTATGTGCAATATGTTCCTAATGTGTGCTTTAGTTATTGAAGAAATCTCACCATATAAATAAAGAGTATTTGAGCTCTCATTGAATTGCATTATCCCTGCCCTAAAGGTATTTACTAGTTCTTCCCAGTAAATAAGTATTTTGACCCCACTCATTGTTCTTTTATTAGTTTTTTTTATGTAACAGATTAAATCACATACTAAATATAGAGCTTCAAAAAATATTTATGAATTTTTCATAATGTGACAGTGTTTTTTGCAGTGCAGTTTACACATTTGTATGGCATATTAATCATGTAAAGTTCTCACCCTTTAGCTTGAGGAAGAGATCTCTCAAAAACGTCGGAAGTTTAACATATCTTGTTTACTTTTTTTTGGGGGGGGGGGGATTCGAGTGGTTGGTATATGAATTAGAGGTGTGGTTTAAGTAGAAAAATATTAATTTGTTTCGGTGATTAAAAAAATGACAATTTCTCTTTCTTCCATTCAAAATTATCGACATTTTACACAGTATGCATGTATCTAGTTTTTCCTTCCTCCACTCTACTAAGCATCTTTTAGTAGACGTCGAACCCATGGTTTTTGTATTAATTCATTTCCGACAATACAGTTTCTAGATCTTTTTGAATAGCTTTTTATTTTGGACACCTTTATTTATAGCTTTAAAAGCAATATGTTGCTTAAAATGTATATCGGATTTCCGTTGTTCAACTTTTAGTCTAGTCTAAAGAGATACTTTATGCATTATGTTAAATTATCTAAATAACGAAATCAGTAAGTAGAGATTTGGGCAAAAAGAGGAAAGTATATGAGGAACACATACATCGCATGATTAAGGAAATCAGTTTATATTCTTTCTTATTCAACTTCGAAATCGAAAATTGAGTAATTTAACTGCCTGATTCTTACCTAGTCGTGTCAAAAATCTGATACAATCTCAAAGTTTAGTAGAACTACATTCATCGAAATAAATCGTAGAATCCGAAAAAAAAAAATAAATATGGAAATCGGTTTTATTTATTTTTTATTTTTCCATTTCGACTGCTATATAATCTATTACAATGATCGAAATCGCCCTCGTCCTTGGGATATACCCGATGTTAGAAATGAATTTTAATGAAACGCTATAACTACCGGCTTATCTTTGACTAATGTCAAGTGCGGTCACTGTAGAAAAGATCAAGGTTAATTATATAATATCAATGTGATTAATTTTGATTGCTAATTAACTTTCTGTCCTTGTTAGAGTTTATGGAGTACGGGAATTTCCCTTACCGAGATAAGATAATATTGGATTTTCATCTCTCTCTCTTTCACCATCTTGAGTCTCCTTTTTGTTGCCTTATTTTTAGAATTTAAGATTAAGTACGGGAGGGTGTTAAGTAGAAGGTGTGATAATTTTTGCAAGTGGAGACCCCGGGGCTGTTTTNTTTTTTAACATTTTAAGTATGCAGAGTTTGTTCTAAAACGTATTACGGGATAATTAGTTGTTTTCATTAGGTGCATCTTTTAGTTAGTATACTATACATATTAATAATTCATTATTTTATTTTATTAAGTAATTTTTTTTTTTAATTAATGAAATTGCATTTATCAAATTGAACCAATAAAATGCAACCGTTTCCGTGTAAAATATAGGTACAACTTATTTATTAAAAAACACTTTTAACTTGTTTCTTAATTTACGTTCCTATTACCTATCTATACTCTATACCTGACCACATTGATGTAAAATGTTTTTGCTTATATAGTGTGATTACTGTTTATAAATATTTTTTTTTAACATTAAAAATGCTAAATAAATATGGCTTATTTTGTTATAACAATAATAAAATAAATAATACTACATCATAACTACATGATTTTAGGCTTTTTATCAATCTAGTTAGAATTTGGCCAATCCCGGGATTGGTCCCGGGATTCGTTTTTATGGTCCCGAAATCCCGGGATTGAAAATTTCGTCCGGGATTGGATTTCCTAATAATAACTCTTCCACTAGATGGATAATCTGTACGCAATATCTTGAGTCTCCTTTTTGTTGCCTTATTTTTAGAATTTAAGATTAAGTACGGGAGGGTGTTAAGTAGAAGGTGTGATAATTTTTGCAAGTGGAGACCCCGGGGCTGTTTTGAGACGGGACAAGAGGTAGCCCCGTGTATTTCCTAAGCCCTCCAGTCTTAGTAAAGTGGGCCCCAGGGTAATGTAAAATCTCCGGTGAATAGACTATACAGTATTGTATAGGTTCTATTGTACGTAGCCTCTCCCTTGTATATCGGTCGAGGCCCTCGGGCTCCGGTCTATCTTTCAAGAGCCTCAATATACTCGAGTGTCCTCAAACCCGTTCATCCAACAATACTTCACACCTGCGCATGGCTTCACCCACCCTTGTAATTTCCCTAAAAATGCTTCTTGATTTTTTTTTTTTTTTACCGAGCATAAAATGAAAATAAAAATTGCTTCCTCTCCCTTCTTTTATTTTTAATAATCATTCGTCTTAATATGGAAGCTTTACCGAACCTCCCCCCCNCAACTTATTTATTAAAAAACACTTTTAACTTGTTTCTTAATTTACGTTCCTATTACCTATCTATACTCTATACCTGACCACATTGATGTAAAATGTTTTTGCTTATATAGTGTGATTACTGTTTATAAATATTTTTTTTTAACATTAAAAATGCTAAATAAATATGGCTTATTTTGTTATAACAATAATAAAATAAATAATACTACATCATAACTACATGATTTTAGGCTTTTTATCAATCTAGTTAGAATTTGGCCAATCCCGGGATTGGTCCCGGGATTCGTTTTTATGGTCCCGAAATCCCGGGATTGAAAATTTCGTCCGGGATTGGATTTCCTAATAATAACTCTTCCACTAGATGGATAATCTGTACGCAATTACAAGAATTGTAAAATTCTTCCTAGCATTTAAGCCTGAAGAAATCTCTAAGTGTAGGGCGAAATATAGCTCTTTAAATAAGAGAGAGTGTTTTTTAATTTATCAAAGTAAATTAAAACCCTTAAAAGGCCTAACTCCTAAGAAGAAAGGATTTTTTTCTTATTCATTCTGTTTTTAAACTAGATTATGTTAAGCTTACTTCGCCGGCAATGTTAAAAAAACAAGGAATATAACCAAAAAGCAGCGCAAATTTCCTCAAGGGACTAAGATTTGCCTCTTTCCGAGCGGCAAATGTCAAGCGGTATAAGCAGCTTAGGGGTACAATAGCCTATTGTATTCTGAACTAAAACTGATGCATAATCAAGTCGGCCAGCCTTTGAGAAACTGCTTTTTAAGTTAGTTTAGGCTTAGCTTTCAAATGCTACTGTTTCCCATACTTTTGTTTGATTTTTTTTTTTTTTTTTTGTATATATCGGGCTTATACTTAACAAAACTCACGTTAATTACCGTGATTTATTTGCTTATATGAAATAAAATTAGTAGCGGTAATAGTTCAAAGAAAATAATCTGCCAATTAGTGTGACACATAGCTTCCTCGTGCCCTCCTCAGAAATAAAAGTGTGGTTCTTTAATCGTATTTCTATTCCCAGAAAGTTTACATTTATTTTTATTCAATATTAAAAGTGTGTGAGACGGCTAGAGACATCTAAATATCTTTCAAAACGGAACGAGTACTTTTAAAGACATAGTTTGAAGTTTGAAGACAAACTTCGCCCACGCGGGAGGAAGCAATAGGCGCAGAAGTTTTAAATTACATTATGACCTACCGTTCAAATTTCATTCAATTATTTTAATAATGTGTTTCGCAAAAATATTGACGAACATACCGCCAGACAGGTACAAATAAAAAATGCTCCCTAACATCGGAAATAGATTTCTGTTTAGGAATTTTTGAAAGGGGAGACATAAAAATTAGTATGCCAATTAGTGTGGCAAATAGCATCCTTTCATAATTTCATACTTTTATTGTCTAATTTATATAAATTATTTATCTGCGGGCTACTTTCGAGAAACCATCTAAATGTTATAAAAATCGGATAAGTACTTTTATAGATATAGGTGTAAATAAATGTATGTTTGTGCGCATGTGGAAGAGAAACTAATGGGTACTAATTATGACCTACCATCCAAATGTTATTAAAATCGGACGTGCAGCTTTTAAGATATGATAGTTCGCTAAAATAGTGACAGACCGACAGGCACGGAATCAAAAAATTTTCCCAGAAATTTTAAATTGGAGACAAAATATTTTCGTTATTAGAACGATCTCATGTAGCTTCCGTTACCTACTTTCAGTAAGCTCGGAAGCAATATTTAAAATTACTGTTTAGTTAAATTAATTTCCCTAAAAAGATTCTAATATAAGGATTCTTCATATTGTGTAATCAATTCATTAGTAGTTTTGACGGAGATTTTGTGGTATTTAGATAACATTAGTTAGATACAAGAATAATATTCTTAAATAATAATTCTTGTGGTCAGACAATACTCTGATTATTTCTTAGATGTGCCTTATTATTTACTCAGTACCTAATAATACCATAATGTTAGGTTTGTTCCAACCACACTTCAAACTGGTTTGAACTGTCCGATGCATGCGCATCTGACCACACTTGATCGTTTTTCGCTAATGCGCATGCGTCGTACAGTTCGAAACTAGTTTGGAACTAGTTTGAAGTGTGGTTGGAACAAACCTGTTGTGTAATCAAATTAAAATAATCTCACCAATCAGAAAAAACACGGTCACAAATTAATAATAAAATTGGAATTTAAAAAAATATATTGACACCTATTTAAAAATCAACTCTAGAACCCTTAGCCAACTTTAAAAAAGTCTTAAACTTTTAATATCAAGTTTTTTCGACTTTCCGGACAAAATAATAAAAACAAATAATATATAGCCAGATATAAATTACAGATATTGAGTTAAATTTCGCATACGTATAAGCTTATAATAACTATTGTTTATTACTAAGTTTAGAAGTAAAAAAAGTAATGGTAAAACGAATTTAAATTATAATGAGCCGACGAGCCTTGAATAATTGTAAATTGGTTAGAGTGTTGCGTGGAAGAGAGAGAAGAGCGGAAGATTGGTTTTAGAGTCCTCAAGCCCCCTAGAACAGGTTTCCATGGAAGAAATGGCTTTGTAATTTAGCTCTGGTTTATTAATATAGGGCTTTTTGAAAGCCGTTGATTTGTATTTTTATTTATTATTATAGTTTAGCTTGTCTTGTTGCCTTGTGATTATCTTCCTTCGGTATAACGAGCTGTGTCGGCATTATCGGCTTTTCATTCTACCTGTGTACCGAGCAGCCAATGAATCTCAAAATAAATTCAAAAATTCTCTTTGACGTCCTTTTTAATTTACATCTAAGATAATTATTATTTTTTTTATTTTTTACCGCTTGTTTATTTCTTCCCTCCTTTTTTTGTACCTTTTTAATGACGTGTAAAAACTTATGCAGTAAAAAAAAAAAAAAAAAAGTACTCTTAGATTAATTGAAGTTTACAATGTTTTAACAAGAGTTAATTATTAATTCACGTTTAAGATTTTTTTTTTTGTCTTTATATTATCGATATTCGATTTAATTAAGAGCTTAACTTTGCTAGTATACAAAAATAATCGATTGACAAAAATTAATCATCATCTTTAAAGCCAATAGTACTCAAAAATCATACGAATATCCGAATATCTTTAGAATGGTTTAACATACACTTTGAAGTACAATTTTTCATAATTCTTAGTAGCTTATGTAAATTGATAATAATGATTTCAATATATAATCATATGTTCAAGATTACTGATGTCATTTATGCTCCTAGAGTGGAAACTCCGATTTATTTCTAAATCTGACTAAAGAATTGCTTTTAATGATGCTTAAGCATCATGGATCGTTTACTGAACTATTTGCTTTGTACCTCTTTAGTAAATATCGGTACATTTAGTATTTCAAGGTTGCGTTGGTGGTTTCATGTTTTAAGAGGGTGTTTATGGTTTCATGGTTAGAGAAACCGATGGTTGTAGTTTCGTGGTTTAAGAGGGCGTTGATGGTGTCATGGTTATAGAAACGGATGGTTGTATCTTCATGGTTTTAGAATCCGTTGGTGGTTTTATGGTTTGAGATGGTTGTTTCATGGTTTGAGAAACTAATGGTAGTTTCATGATTCATGGCCTGAGAAACAGTTGGTAGTGTCGTGGTTTGAGAGGGCGTTGGTGGTTTCATGGTTTGAGAGTGTGATGGTGGTTTCATGGTCTGAGAACCAGATGTTAGTTTCATGGTTTGAGTAGGCTTTGCCTACATGTAAGTATGTACAGAAAGTGTGTGTATAGTTACATATCACAGTCCATTGTGTTTCTTTTAAGGCCTGATCTAATTTCTAAACTTGTCTACTTTCTACTTCTTTGAATTTATGATTTTTTTTGTCTTTGTTACAAACTCTAAGACCTTCCCCCCTCTGCTGTATTGTTGCTTTTTGTCTTACTTATTTCTTTGAAACATGTTTAAAATTAAAATAGAAAATATAGTAATTTTGCTTTTCAACATTGTTTTATTTTTCCCTTGAATATTAATGTTTCCCTAAAAATAAGAAAATATACCTAACGTATATCGTATTTAGTCGATAAATAATATTAAACAAAATTATTCCAAATTTTATTAAACTGACTATCATTTGCGCTGGAAACTGTTAAAAGTATTTTCTTAGTGCTTAATAACAATAGTGTCGGGGAAAATGATAAAATTCAATAATTTTGAACCGTTCCTCTTCTGGGTATGAAGCTATAATATAGTAAGTATTTAATTACATTCTAATATAATCGGCAAAAAAATAATATAAATAATAATTAAATAAAAAATGCTCGTGGAGAATCAACTCTTAATGAAATATTTATTATTTTAACTGCGTAAGCTAATATTTAAAACACACCGGTTATTATAACTTTAATTGATGACTGATTATGATGACCATAATACGTCGGTAGAAATAAATAATTTTAAATAACAAAATTTAAATTTGCGATAATTTTAACTATCAATTATTAAAAATTCTCGCTCCTTTATTTATTGTAAATTATGCATAAAATATTAATGTATTTCAAAAGCTTAGATTCATGGCTCAAAACAGTTATTTTGATTTATAAGGTATTAATAAGGCAGGTGTACGAGGAGAAACTTTTTACACCAATTATGTTCTAGGGAACAAGTCCAATAATTTATTAATTATTATTATTTTAGATGATGGGTTTGGATAATTGAAAGTTAGGTCGCGTTAAACTTTTTAAAACCAATTCCATTAAAAATAAAATAACTTTGATTAAAGATAAACGCTTTTTATTTTAATTCACCTTTTTTATGATTAGAAATAAGAATATTTTAAAGTGAGTTGAAGTAAACATGAAATTATGAAGAAAAAAACTCAAACTAATGTGTATACTAACCACCATTATACCAATTATGACCTACCATACAAATTTCTTTAAAATCGGACGTGGACGAGTTTTTAAGATGTCTTGTTCGCAAAAGCTGAGCGGCAGACAGACACTACCAAAAACATCTGACATCTGAAAGGATTTCTGTCTTGGAATTTTTTGAAATCGGAGGCAAAATATTTTCATTCTTCAGAGTTATCACATATCACATAACCTCCCGTTACCTTCGGTAAGCGCTCGAAAGCAAAATATTATAGGTATAGGAAAATCTTAATTAAGGTTGAATGATAATATGACTTGCGTTAATTTAATGAAGAGAATGTTTGAATCTAATCTGGCAATTTTAATATTAACAATTTTATTGCCACTGATGTTAATCGAATATTCAAATTGTATTGGCGTTGGCGGAAGACGAGCCTTGATTAATGCAGATTGCAGTGCAGTCACTTTACTGTTAGATAAATGGGGTACCTACTGCTATAATAAATGAGGCAGCAGGATGTTTGTTGAATAATGGATTCAAGTTATTTGCTGTTATTGTTTTTACTAAACTGAAAGCGATTAGTCTCGGGTTGTCATCGGGTTAGTTTGTGCTTATTATTATTTGGAGAAGGTATAATTTGGCGTGGGTTTAGAAGTTCTAAGTATAGTTATGAACGGGACCCTGGTATGCTAGGAAGACAGAGGTCTTCGTAGTTCAGAGCTGCAGGTTATAAGGTCCGAATGGTTTGCTTTGCAGGTAGATTTGGTTTTTGTTTAGAGGGTTGTATATGTTAAGGTGGCAGGTAGTTGAACCTAGTTGGGAAGGAACGGAGATGGAGGGGAAGGTTGGTTCTATAATGCTTGAGGTCGTACTAGCTGTATGGACGAGGGAAGATCTTCGCCTTGTTAACAAGCCCAGGGGTCTCTGAGGAGGTTAAGCAGTCTCGGATACTGGAAGGTTTACGGCAGGGCTACATCCTTGTCCCTCGACCGTTCCTCATGTCGTGTTAGAAGGAGATCTAAACTAGTGTCTCTCTCACTTATAGCTATATCCTTATAGAATAAAATATTCAATGTGTACTCTGTACTCTCCCCTGCAACTCTCCCTTCTCGGGATTCCTTTTGACTCGGGGCCCGAGGAAAACGTCTCGACCTTTGTTATTTCCTTCCCTTCAATCCTTTCTTTCTTCGACATAACTGCACCTGCTCTTTCAGCGAATAAACCCTTAACGCCCTTAAAATAAACAACAATTATAACGCCTGTTACTCGCCTTCTTTCTTTAACCCTGTGCCATTTTAAGTTTTTAAAAACCGTAGCACGTTTTCTGTGTCACCTATTAAATTTTTTCATCACACACTCTTTTCTCCATTAATATTTATTTAAGATTGAATATGAAGCCATGGGAATAACATTTGTCGCCCTAAAAATAAACAACAATTATAACGCCTCTTGCTACGGTTCTCCTTGCAAACATTCATAATAAGAATCCATTCTCTCCCTACTTTAATATTTATTTGATGGTGTTTAAATATTGACTTAAAAAAACAACACCATCAGTGTCAGGTTTTTTTTTTTTTTTTTTTGTAAATGAACTCAGAAATCGACATCCACTTGACAACTTGTAAGATTTATAATACTTTTAGTAAATTGTTAGGTTATAAGTCTCCACTTGGAGCATTTACGTTTTAAAACATTCCTTCGGTTTTATAACATTGTCATTTATATAATATAATTGGTAGTAGAAGTATTGTGACTCGTTAGTTAAACCTACTTACATTTTTTTAACCTTTTATAAAATAAATTTATAACTAAACGAATTTGAATCAATAATGAATTTCGAAAAAATTTGATTTACAAGAATTCAACTATCGAGAACATAGATTGCTAAATCTGTTGACTTCTCTTCTTATTTCATAGTTTGATAGATGAATAAAATTTATTAGCCAACAGTTTTCTTGTTTACTTTATATACCTTAAATTTTCAATGTATTTCTTATTTCTTGAAAAGATAAGAAAATAGGTGCGTCGAGACGTTGAACCTGAGCTTTTGGCAGATGATATATGAGTAATTTAAGGGCCGAGCGCCACAGCCTAAAGGTAGCGGGGTTCGTATTCCAATACCAACCATTCCATGAAGGGAACCGTAAAATAATATTGAATTCCCAGGTATGTAATAGGTATGTGGTATGCGTGCATTCTCTAAAAACTCATTTGGTCTCTCTAACTCGAACTTCATATTTGTCACGATTTTTTTTTTTTATTACTTGGGGGACCGCCTCTATACTTACTACGCTCATCAAGCCCCGGAAAACGGCTGCTGGCACGCCCGCGAACAGTTGAGGAAAAATAAAAAAATAAAACAATAATATTAATATAAAATAATAAATAAAGACAAGTTAATATGATTTATACGCATAATCTCATTATAATTAGTATAATTTATTTATAAGATAATGTATACAGATAATATTAACAGATATATAAGGTATAAGATAGTCTCATGTTTTGATGTGCTGGATCAGCTTTTTCCTGAAAATAGGATAAGATGATGCAGACTTGATGGATTGAGGGAGCTGATTGTATATCCTTTTTGTCCTTTTTCGAGGTTAAGGAGTGAGACATTATACATTGAGCATATACGTTTAAATTAATAATAAGGCAGGTGTACGAGGAGAAACTTTTTACACCAATTATGTTCTAGGGAACAAGTCCAATAATTTATTAATTATTATTATTTTAGATGATGGGTTTGGATAATTGAAAGTTAGGTCGCGTTAAACTTTTTAAAACCAATTCCATTAAAAATAAAATAACTTTGATTAAAGATAAACGCTTTTTATTTTAATTCACCTTTTTTATGATTAGAAATAAGAATATTAAAGTGAGTTGAAGTAAACATGAAATTATGAAGAAAAAAACTCAAACAAATGTGTATACTAACCACCATTATACCAATTATGACCTACCATACAAATTTCTTTAAAATCGGACGTGGACGAGTTTTTAAGATGTCTTGTTCGCAAAAGCTGAGCGGCAGACAGACACTACCAAAAACATCTGACATCTGAAAGGATTTCTGTCTTGGAATTTTTTGAAATCGGAGGCAAAATATTTTCATTCTTCAGAGTTATCACATATCACATAACCTCCCGTTACCTTCGGTAAGCGCTCGAAAGCAAAATATTATAGGTATAGGAAAATCTTAATTAAGGTTGAATGATAATATGACTTGCGTTAATTTAATGAAGAGAATGTTTGAATCTAATCTGGCAATTTTAATATTAACAATTTTATTGCCACTGATGTTAATCGAATATTCAAATTGTATTGGCGTTGGCGGAAGACGAGCCTTGATTAATGCAGATTGCAGTGCAGTNTTTTTGTCCTTTTTCGAGGTTAAGGAGTGAGACATTATACATTGAGCATATACGTTTAAATTAATATAATATACATATTTTGGAAATAATACTTTACCGTTTAAATTTATATATATACAAAAAAGTACGGCAACCCTAGACTAAAGGCACCCATACACGATCATACATGTTTGCGCAAACATCAAACAGCCCCATACACGGACAAATGTTTGCGCAAACAGTTTGACCGTTTAACGCTCAAAACAACAAATCGGTATTAAGACGTTGCTCTGTGTTCTCTATTCTCCATATAAAATTATTATAATAAACTTCTTGATAAATTGCTACTTTTTTCATTTCAAAATACAAGAATTTACATGGTGAAGTAGTTGTAGAATTTACAAGCTGAAGTTAAAAAATGTTATGTTATGAATGTTGCATTCGACATTAAAATGTTAATTCTATACCCAGAAATAAAATGTATAATAAATTCACCTAGAGAATAAAATAAATAATTAAAAAAATAACTGTGATTATTATACGAGTAATTATTTTTGTCGTTGTTACCGTGACAGTTTACCCCGGAGTATCATCTTGTTAGTAGATATAACGAGTGTAGGGAGAAAACGGAAGCAAATTCAAGAGGCCGAGAAATAATGACACCGCTCCGCAATAGTTTTAACAAGAGAGCTCTGAGGAGGCAGTGGAAATGCATCGTGGCGTAATTATTTTGTTGCCTTATGAAGCCGTGTTTAGGAAGCACCGGTCCACTTGAGAAATTTAACCCTCGGCTTGTTATCTTATTGTAATGACTCCATGCCGGTAAATGAAGACGACAATTTCACGTCGCCTTCTTCAAAATTAGGGGTAGCAATTTGAGGACTCTTTCCTAGGGTAAATGAACTAGAATAAACACAGGCCAATTCTTTACCCTACTATAAATATTATTCTGTTGCTGGATAACTTGTAAATTGTTGCCAACTTTACTGTGCAACATTTTTAAAAGATTTTTTTTAAATTTTTGCTGACTTATACAAACTGGGTTCAAGATCAAGATAGCGAAAATGCAACTAGAAGTAAGGAATGATTTATCTGCCATGTTTTAACGCTCTAGATTAAATACCCTGGGCGCACAACACACATACACACATATAGACGTCATGCAGAAAACCACTCAGGAGGTCTTAAAATCGCCCAAAACGGATAATTCAGTTGAAATCTTAAAAAAGTGGGTGAAAACAATTCTTTTCATACCATACCACAGGTAAGGAAAATTAAAAACAATAACTTAAATTAAGAGTTGTACAAGTAAAAACAAGTAAGTCGCGTTTCACGTAAGTACGTGAGGCGATAATCGCCGGTTTCTGTACGATTAAGTTCAAATATTAGGTGTAATAGTTGCATATTCTTTTTCTACACTTCAAGACCTTTAAATTAATGTATAACATGCCATGGTAACTAAAAACTTTTTTAGACGCCCGCCATATTGGCCGCCGTCTTGAAAATATTACGTGTGGAATTTTAATTATTAAAAATTCATTTTCTACACTTCAAGACCTAAATTGATGTATAACATGCCATGGTAACTAAAAACTTTTTTTTAGTCATCCGCTATATTGGCCGGGCCGCCATCTTGGAAATATTAAGTGTAAAAACTCCAAAATTTGTCCAGTTGTCTAAAATGACGAGATGCACCTGTGTGCCAAATTTCATGTTCCTAGCTATAGTAGTTTATGAATTGAAACAAGCCAACAGACAGACAGACAGAGCCGTTATATAAGGTTTCTTTTTTACTTTGTACAGAAACCTAAAATGAATAAAACATTTCCTTTTTTAAATCCCAGCAACAATTCTAATAAAAAGATGGTTGCTTATTAATTTGGAGCGCTGCTTAAAAGTTAGAGGGTGTTTAGAGGTCGTTTCACTTACCGCCTCTAACTTTTAGGCAGCGCTCCTAATGAACAATTACCTAAAGATGTTCTCTTTCTCTATGAGGGTTTACCGAATAATTCCGTTTAAATCTCAGTTTAGGATTTTTTGGATGAAAACAATTTAGTTTTCCTTTAGGTAAGGAAAAATCAAAAGGACAAAAATAAATTTCATTTTTAAATTATTTTTTTTTATAAATCAATACTCAAAATTGGCTTGTGGTGTAAAAAATGTTCGAACTATTACAAAACTGTTTCTGTTTATTCTAAATGGCTGTGTATAAATATAATAATAAAAATATATCTATAGATAATAAAAGTTAAAGATCAAAACAAAATGTTACTATGTATTCATAAATAGATTGTACATAAATATATTCTCGAGTATCATACTCGTATATCTACATCAGATCACACAAGAATCACTGATTGAAAATAATAAAAATATAAATTTTTATCAGTCAAAATATATACATATGTATATACATTATCTACATAATATATATAATAATAAAGAGAGCCGATTATTTTATAAAATTATATTTTTGGATGAAAATACTGATAATATTTATATTTTAGTATTATCATAAAAAGATATAACAATTATTTCTTAATAATTAGAAACTACACGATCAAATCTTAAATATATATAAGATAGAAGTGGTGTCTGTACATTTATCCGATTGGGCTCAAATTTTGTATTTAAACTAAATGAGTAGTGCTAATAACGAATTTTAGTTTAGAAAATGTGTCTGTTAGTCTGTACGTCAATAACGTTCAAACGGCTGAACAGATTTTGTTGGATTTTGGGTACAATGTTAAGCTCAAGTTTGCGGGTGTTATAAAACTTTTTGGTAGCTTTTTTATATGGGGCGGAGAACAGGGCTTTTAAATAGATTTCAAAGTTCTAATTTTATTAAATAAATTAGAAAAAATAATTTAACCAAAATTGTAGAAGTAGCTACAGACAATATTTTATGTTTTGCGGAAATTTCTGTAGGAATAACTGTTCAATCGCTGTAAAAAAATATTTAGATTCATTTTTTTGAAACATACAATATTTAAATAGTTTATAAATCATCAAGAAGGCAATTTTTTTATAAATCACACCTTACCATGCCTAAATTTTTATAACAATAATCACCACTAAAACGCTAAAATAAAATCTTTTGTAAATTATTAAACAAAATAATATTGATACCTGCCAATAGGGATTGTACAAAATTTTATTCCTAAGGGGAACATATGGAAAAGTAAGAAAAGAAAGGGAATAGAGCCCAGACCGATCTTCTAAAGATAAAAAATTAATACTTGAGATACGGCTCCTATTTTGGATGTAAACATATAATCAAATAATCAAAGATAATTCCAATTGTAACTCAGAAATGTGAAAAGAAACGAGGAATACAGAAGGAAAATACCGCTACTTTCCCCCCAAAGTTAAGATTTAAGAATTTTTTATCAGTAGTCGGAATTAATTAGTAATTTGCAAATTATATTTCAAAGTGAGGGGGGTATAGAAATAAGGGGAGGGATAGAATCTAGATATTCTCGATTAAGAAAATAATTTAAAAGTTTCTTGATGGTTGGTTTATAACCCCATTAAATTATTATAACCCACTCCGCAGTGAAGCAAGGGTATCCAGCTAGTAATAATATTAAATTGATAGAATTTTAAGAAAACAATAATAAAATAAATAAATAAAATGTTCTCTTACAATTTCTATAAAAAATAATGTTTTATTAACTACGAAAGTTGCTCAAAATTTCGGTAGAAATTTAACTTCTAAGGTGTTTTTTCGAACCTGATGTTTCTCTGGTGGTTTTGTTTGTATTAGTTTTGAGAATGATATTTAATGGGCAATGTAATATTGAGTTTTTGGAACGGAGTTCCTTATGGCACGTTCTGGGCCCGGGAGTGAATCCGAAAAAAAACGACCAAAATCACCGTCACGCAAAATCCGTCACGAAATATACCGATAATGGCGATAACTTGTGTAAAAGTTGACCGATTTAGTTGAAANTATTACAATTTCTATGTCCTCGATCTGTCATCTCTTTAAATAAGTATGTATTAGTTATTGTTATGTATATTATGTATTCATATTATGTGCATTTTTTTTACAATACATTATGTTTTGGACGAAAATAATATTTATTGGAGTGAATAACGCCTAAGGGGACACTATATGTTGTTGAATTATTGGCCAAGGCAAATTAGAGACGGAAACCTTCTGGCGTTGCAGGTGTTTTTGTTGCTAACATCAATATTCATAGCCAAGGAAGCGAAGTTAGTTAATTAAGTTAAGGCACTCATTTTTTATTGTTTTATAAAAAAAGGAAGATACTCGCTGTCACTGATAACTGATAACAAACTTAGCTTAAGTATCAATCAAAATAAAATTCAACTCATTCATTGCCTAATAAACGTGCTGGTCTAATATTTAACTTCTTTGTCTTTGGTGTATTGATTATTGCAGTAGTGACTCATTCCGTTTCTTACAATTTTAAGTTTTCGGCAGACACAAAAAACTTAATACATATATCTTATTTCCTTGAATATTTTTTCTTAAAATTTTTTAAAGAAACATTATTTTTTAGAACAACATTTAAATACATATTAATACATATGGTTTTTAACTTGCTTTGAACTTACTTTATTATAGACTACTATCAGTTATTTACAATAAATACTTTTGTAAATAAAAGATAAGTTACTTAATGTAATTAGTTACTTTTAATTTGGTCTCTTTTTTAACTCCACCATGTATAAGTAGTTATTACTGTGATTTTATAATTTATATGTAATGAAAAGCGTAAGGAACTTCGTTCCTACCGGCGTCCCAGGACACCACATGTATTTTTTTCCTAAGTTAATTGATCATAAGTTATTACTGAGGATCAATTAACTTAAGGGAGAAAAGAACACACACAGTACACTATTGCTTACTATATTTTCTTATTTGCTTAATAGTCAAGGGCGGAATCGTGCTGTTATGATCCATATCTCAGTATAATTACACACTTCTTTATTTTTATAATGGCTTTTTCTTTATATCCTGTTTTGTTTTTGTTTTTTCTTCGTGATTTCTTTCTTTTCTTTCGCCTTGTTTTTTTGGTTTGACCTCTGTTTTATACAATCAAGATTGTCAGATTGTTACAGTAAGTTAAGCCACAGAAAGCCCATGCGACATTTCAGAGATTTCTGCTTTGAAAATTTGTTGTGTTTATTTGTCTAACGATAATGTTTGTTGTCTAAGTGGCGTAAAAATTGTTCGATTTGAACGAAATTCAGCGCACAGGAACATCTTACAATTTGTGACAACTCTATTATAGTTTTTGGAAATCCCACACTAAATATTTTTAAGATAGCGGCCAATATAGTGGACGACTAAACAAAATGATTTTAGTCGGCGTTTGATATTTATTATATCGTCTTTTATGTTATGAAGAGTAGGAAAAGAATATGTCACTATTACTATTCATTTTCCATTCTTTGCCGGCATTTTGAAAACAAAATGGCCGAAATAGGGGTTAGTAAAAATATTAATGGTTATTATATAGCATGTCCATACCATTTTAAAGATCTTTTCAGGTAGATTAAGACTGTTTAAGCTTTTCCCTCCAAATTTTTTTCTAGTAGCCATACTGGAAACAAATATGGACGAATAATAGAAGTTCAAATATAACGGAAGTTCTTTATTAAGTTAGAAACTAATAAACACTAGTTAAGTTAGAAATTTAATGTAGTGAGATTCAGTTCTTTTTACATTCGACTGTTTCTCACCATGCTCAATGTATTATTTAATTGCCGATATCCACCTTTTTTTTTATGTTTATCGTAAATCCTTAAGTGAGACCTTTAATGTATTTTATAATTTCAATTAGTAGTTTTAAACCATTTATTTCGAAATAAAAATATTAATCCTAAACATACTCCAATGTAAAAAAAATACTTTAATTATTATTAAAGTATTTAATGGCCCCCATCCTCAAAAAAAAAATAAAAAATAAAAAATAATTTTTAAAAAATAATTAATGAGCGTAAGTATAAAAATAATTGAACTAAGCCATTTTATATTAAGGCTAAATGATATCATTATATTTATTTATATAAGGACATATTGTTACATCTTCTAAAACAACTTTTTTGTAATATCCGGATTTCAACTTTTATCATCCTAAATTTATTCTTTTAAAAAAGTTAATTTGTTTTAAAAAAAAGAAAGGAGGGAATAAAATGCTGCTAAAAAAAAATGAAGATAACAAGAGATTAACGTTAAGAAATTACGTCCAACAAATCAACAGACCATAAAAAATTCTCTCTGAAACTTGTTTTAAAAAGTAACTATCTTTAACATTATCGTGGCAATATTAAAATTATTCCGTCAAGTTATTAGCACTTTTACGCTTTTTAAAGTTAAGAAGACGTACAATTAAATGATATTGTTTAGTACACATTATAAAAATGTAATTATTCACGGGTTTTATTTAAATAGATTTTTTTTTTTCACAAGAGCATTAAATAATAATTATAAGTTGAGACTTATAAAGTATAAAATGTTTAAGCACGACCACCTGATATTATAATAGCCCTAGTTAAACGTTCAAGGCTGTAAAGGATCCTTTTTAAAAGGAACGTGCAAATGAGGTAACAACCTCTGAGGATGCCATTAAAGGAATAGAGAAGAAGTAGTGGGGATTGGTATCCTGGCAGTAAAAAGAGGCTGAAATGGCTTGTAGAGTCTGAGAACCTGACAACAGGCCAATTATAAGGTAAATCTATGGCTCTCCCCACCCCAACGACACCCCTCTCCACACCAATCCCCCGCCATACTGGTATCTCAGACATCCCACGCATACTCGCTCGAACTCACATTTACATCTATCCTTTTAAAAAAGATACCCTTTTTTTCTCTTACCTTATTACTAAATGCAACTCAAAAGAAGAAGAAAAAAAAATTGAAATGCCACAAACCGTTTTCACTCAAACTTCTTTTTAAGTTCACTATATCGATAGTTATAAAAAGTGTGTCAAATTATTTTTCCCTCTCTTTTTATTTTGTCAACATCTATATATTATAGTGTAATACATAATTCAATCAGTGTTACTCTTAAAAAAGAGGACAAATGTATTTGATACACAATACACCTCAAACATTCGGTACTTATTTGTAATTTCTTTCTTTTCTTTCGCCTTGTTTTTTTGGTTTGACCTCTGTTTTATACAATCAAGATTGTCAGATTGTTACAGTAAGTTAAGCCACAGAAAGCCCATGCGACATTTCAGAGATTTCTGCTTTGAAAATTTGTTGTGTTTATTTGTCTAACGATAATGTTTGTTGTCTAAGTGGCGTAAAAATTGTTCGATTTGAACGAAATTCAGCGCACAGGAACATCTTACAATTTGTGACAACTCTATTATAGTTTTTGGAAATCCCACACTAAATATTTTTAAGATAGCGGCCAATATAGTGGACGACTAAACAAAATGATTTTAGTCGGCGTTTAATATTTATTATATCGTCTTTTATGTTATGAAGAGTAGGAAAAGAATATGTCACTATTACTATTCATTTTCCATTCTTTGCCGGCATTTTGAAAACAAAATGGCCGAAATAGGGGTTAGTAAAAATATTAATGGTTATTATATAGCATGTCCATACCATTTTAAAGATCTTTTCAGGTAGATTAAGACTGTTTAAGCTTTTCCCTCCAAATTTTTTTCTAGTAGCCATACTGGAAACAAATATGGACGAATAATAGAAGTTCAAATATAACGGAAGTTCTTTATTAAGTTAGAAACTAATAAACACTAGTTAAGTTAGAAATTTAATGTAGTGAGATTCAGTTCTTTTTACATTCGACTGTTTCTCACCATGCTCAATGTATTATTTAATTGCCGATATCCACCTTTTTTTTTATGTTTATCGTAAATCCTTAAGTGAGACCTTTAATGTATTTTATAATTTCAATTAGTAGTTTTAAACCATTTATTTCGAAATAAAAATATTAATCCTAAACATACTCCAATGTAAAAAAAATACTTTAATTATTATTAAAGTATTTAATGGCCCCCATCCTCAAAAAAAAAATAAAAAATAAAAAATAATTTT
>KZ651065.1:176534-192168 GCA_001010745.2 Gerris buenoi
TGTGTGAGTGTGTGTGTGTGTTATATTATAGCGACGTGGAAGCGGGCTTAATTTTATATTAAGAAGAAAACAGGAAAAATGGGAACTTCACGACTCGAAATTTCTTCACTCAGCGAGCAGTTGCAAACAGAACGTCTTTTTTTTATTTTTATTCTAATTTTTGAGTGGGGTATCATTTTAAAGTTATTGAAGAGTAGATCACAAATATACACCGCCATTTTTACAAAATGGTGACTATTTTACCCCCAAAAGAACCAAAATAAGTGTCTACCTAAAATATTTGTGTTATATTTATTATGCTAAAGGATAATATGCACATATTGCAAAGTGCAATTTTTTTTATCTTTGTTTTTTGCTTTTTTTGCTTTTTTTTTTTTAGTAAAGAAAAAAATATATGACTGCGAAGAAACCCTTTTTGTAGCTTCCTGGCTAGTATACTCTTTGATGTGATTTTTTTAACTGTTAGGTTCTGTTATATACACATCTTGCTCCTCCAAAGTGAAACATTTTATACATTTTTCAAGGCAAAAATTAAAAAAAAAAAAAATCTAATGTAGGAAATATGAATTTTCATGACCGTAGTTCATAGTACTATTTTTGACGGGATTTTTTTTTTAACTTAGTTAATTTATTTGTCGTTCGATTAATTTATTCAACGTACGATTAATGATCTATTAATGACATTTAGTGCTTGATCTTGATAGTCGATTTAATACAATAAACTTATTTTTAGTAGCCACATTGCTTTATTGTTTATTAAATTAGTCAACTACTTATCCTTTACAAAATCCATACCATTTTCTTCGATCTTGACTTATCTATCATCTTTTATACTTGCCTCTTCATTTATAAAATATTAAATTATTCTTATAACAAGTTAGATAATCTTATGATCCGAGTGCATTTCTTCAGTCAGGGCTTGGCACCGCCTTAGCTAAAGACAACAGTGAAATCAAACCTACTTTGATAGGTTTACTTACTTTGATAACTTACTTTGATAGGTTACTTACTTTGATAACTTTTTACATAAACGCCATTTTAAAAAAATAATTAACATAAAAACTCCCCTTATACGAGAAAACCTAAATGTTTATGGAAACTTAAATAAATTCTTTTTTTACTAGTTTACTATTTTGATTGATCGATACCTTCAATGATCCTACTTTTATACTACCTGAATATGAAATCTAATGACTACATTATGAATTAAATTGCTCGCATTTAATGGAACTGCAATTACTTTTAGAAGGGGAGTACTTGAGAATAATTACTTCAATGTGTAATAACCCTCTTATTATAAAATTACATTGAAAAAACACAGCAGAAACACAAAAACAAATCGTCAATTCGAAATTACTTTTTATTAAAATCTCCATCGTATGATTCATATTTGTTAAAGGGGAGTAAAAGTGATTTAAAAAAGAATTGATGAATTTGAACTAAGTTAAATTTAGAATGCAGATTGAAGTGAAACTTCCGGTGATTTAAAGTAATCAGATTTTTCAAAATTAAAAAGTTTTTTTTTTAAAAAAACTAAAAAGTTAATTTCTACAGTGCAATCATTCGTAAATTACTTTTGATCTTGCGAATCTTATATTTTGATAGAACTATTTTTGAGTTTTTGAAAATTGCAGTCGATTAAAAATTTGAAAAAATATGCCAATTCTAAACTTTTTTTTAATTTTGGAAATATTAAAATTCATTTTTTTTTTCTGGCATTGACTTTAATTTGATTGTTAACTACTTGTAAATATTAAAGAAAATGGGTTTATCAGTATAGGCTCCAAGATTCTACATTGTGGATAACCATATAAGAAGGTAAATGTAGTGGCTTTATTTTTTCCCTCAGAGGTTGGCCAATCTGTGTGTCACTCGATTTCCCGCGCTGTCGACACACTAACTCTCGTTTGGCACCGACTGTATACGTATATGTACCATAAATTAATAATACTTAGAAACCTAAATTTATCTACCTCATGATTTTATTTTTACAAAAAGTAGAAAATTTGAACTATTATGAAACATAATTGGTTGTTTTGACTGAGATTTTGTGGTACCACTTCATAATTATGACTAGAGAGGTTAATAAAAGTAACACTACAAGAATTATAAATAATTATGAAAAATAATAAATCTAGATCTTCCGGGGGAGGCCTCTTCAGAAATGTTGTAATCCTAACGAAGTGTGAATCGTGAATCCTACAAATTGGGTCCGCAAAATATTCGACGGAGTTACCGGATGAATCTTATTTATTTGACTCTAAAGCGGAAAACTACCCTACGGTTATATTGAGCAAAATCTATCTAGATTTCTGTTGGAGACCGCGTCAGAAAATTTTGTGAATCCTAACCCCCAAAAAAGGGGTGGAGGGCAGAAAATCTCTGACTTAGACTCCTTCGAACGATCAATAGTTATTAGACTTTGACGCGGAAACCTACGACATACGGTATTAAGAAAAATTATAAATTTAGAACTTCTTGAGGGGACCGTGTCCGTGTCAGAAATTTTGTTAATCTTAACGAAGTGTAAAACCTAACAAAGAAGAGTTGTATAGGTTATATTGTTAGAGTTGTATACGTATAGTTCTAGGTATAGCAACTCTGTCTATACGGGGAAGTTTATATCGAACCGATTTTGTCTTTTTTTTTTACCGTTTCTAAATAACAAAACTATTTTCACACAAAAATTGGAACGACAAAACTCGAGGATAACATTCCCATACACATTGTTACACTAAATTGCTCACAATTTTCCATTTTCAGCAAAATCAGATTTATGTTCTTCGATACCTCGGACTCGGAAACTAGAACGCAGTAATGAAGGTTTTAATCTCTATCTTTTTAATTTTTTTCGGGATAGCGCTCCTAAATTTAGGGCTGAAATTGATTTTTCGATTTCGCCTTAAAGGCCACTATACACCATCAAACATTTTGCGCAAACCTGATGTCGGGGAAATTTAGTTAAACATCATGTTTGCGCAAACATTTTGACTGTCTCTGGGGGCCTTTAGAGTAAAATTGTTCTAAACATGCAGGCCAAATTTTGCGAAATCGGCCCATTTTTCAGGTTCACGCGTCTAGACAGAAACATTTTTGGACTTAGTGGTCCCTAAAACGAGTATATCCATCCTTGTTGTTTGATCTTATTTAAAATAAAAAATTACAGATAACTTACCGCAATAATTTACTGAGAAATAATGGAGCATTTAAGGAGTATTGGTTTTACGTCTAAAAGCGTTCAGTCTTGAATTTTTTTCCTATATTTTTTTGTTTTTTGATGGATTTTTTTAGGTGTTGAAAATAAAATTAATAAATCAAAAACTTTTCGTTTTCATATATTAATTTATTATGAAACGTTTCGACCCTTCTATGCTTTATAAGGTCATTTTCAATCAAATTTCGTTTTCTAAAAATGAAAAAAACATTAACAATAATTAGTCACACTGCTTTTTTCACATGTTTTATACATATTAACAGTGTGAAATTATAAATTTTAAGATATTTCTTCTACATTCCTCCTTTTTTGAGACACATATAACAACTAATTAAAAAATTCTACTTACAAGTCAAAATAACATTTAGATGTGTGTCATAAAATTCCTCGAAGAGAGTTTGTCAAATTAATAAATAATATAATATAAATTTTATAATGCATTTTTCTACTCCACCAACTACATTACACAGTCTGAATATTATTAAACATTTTAAAATTTAAAATAAATTGCATAAATTTACAAAAAACAAATAACAATTTAACATAAATATCACAGATTTTAAGGACATGTTAGAAAAGTATACAAATTTATTATACACCTTCGGGTTCATATTAAAATAAGTAACCGATTTTTCACCGAGAANTTTCGAGGAATATTATGACACTCATCTACATTATTTAGACTTGAAAAAATTTTTTGATTGAGGATGACCTTATAAAGTAGAGAAGGGTCGAAACGTTTCAAAATAAATTAATATATGAAAACGAAAAGTTTTTGATTAATTAAAATTATTTCAACACCTAAAAAATCCATCAAGAAAAAAAAATATAGGATACGAAATAAAGAAGGTGTTAAGAGTAATAACGTCATTAGAAGATTGAATTTTTTTTTATAAGTTTCATTTGTTAACTGTTTAATTTAATTAAATTCTATTTATACTAATGTAATTGTTGTTTTAGTTTTAACTAGTTCTTTAATTTATTATAGTTAATTATTTTTAACAAAGCATATTAAGAATCGGTTTAACGAGTTTATCTATTGTGTTTAGTTGAGCATCCTGTTGGCAATGACAATGAAGCTCTTCTTAGGTTCTTTTCTAAGATGTTGTTTTGGCATGAGTGCACATTATAGCCACTCCTACTTATTTAATATTCAGACCATAACCTAGTCTTCGTTTAGCATTATTATTGGTAAACGTTTCTTGCACATGTTACAAAGTAAAGCGATTTAGCTAATGATTTGATAAACTTTTTTTTACATACACTTAGGTGTAGAGGAAGTATTGTGCGCGAAATTAGATTTGGATGGATTTACACGTTTGAAGAGTCTAAAGCGGCCTTTGCACATGGAAACTTGGTTCGCCGATCAGCGCAAGAAACAAGTTCGTCTTTGTGGAGGTTTAACGAGCCAAGTTCGTGACGGACTTGATTGTTTTTACAAGTTGGAACTTCCCATGTGTATAGGGCGCTTAAGAAAAATCTAATTGTTATTTACGGTTGTTATTCGCCTGACCCGGGTCTAAAATGAGCGTTTTATGACACCCTATTTGTCTATCGTCTGTGCAGTCAACAGATAACAGTTTTGACTGGCAATCTCAGTCAAAACTTTCTTATATGCATAGTAACAGTAACACTGAATTTAAATTCTATAATAACTAATTTATTTTATAAATGTTTAACAGATGGTGGTTTGCACCTCCATACCGATTTTTGCTACTTTCCACTGGATTTGAGCTAAGTCAGAACTAATTTTATCAATATCCCGTAAACTATATTTCGTTCCGGGAAATTTGTGCATGGACTGTATTTTAGACTTTTGAACCAAATCGTTTACTCCGTTTATGAGAAATATTTTTAGAGTTTTTTGGCGGGCAGTGCATTCTATAGTTGTTATTGCTGACTTTTATTTCTCGATTTTACCTCGGTGTACGATGTACGATTTATCTGAATATGTGTGTTGTGCATCCCAAATTTTCTTATAGCAAGAATGAATTCCATTTAGACGAACCTTAGAAAATATTTAATTATTATTTATTACCTCTTTCAATAAAGGGAACAGATCTCTATTACAGCTATGCCAGCTAATATTTCATATTTAAGTTCCACAAAATCTGTTGACTATTTCTTTAAAAACATATTTGGGCCAAAAGAAAAGAAGTTTTTTCTTTTCTTACTACTTCTTATAATAATGACTCGTGTAAACTTTCTTTTACATTATACCGAAGGTGTTTTGTATTTCACGTCTAAGATTTTTTTTCTTTTGCTTACCAAGTTAAGCTGGGATTAAATATACAAGCTTTACATTTCACTTACATGCCTTTTATGTCTATGTTAGCATTAAATTAGTGACGTATTAGTGCGGATAATTGAATGGTAACTAGTTATATTCCTTATCGACTGACAACTCCTTTGGCTTCTTTGGGAGCATTGGATATCTGCCATATCTCGACCATTCTTCCTTTCACCTATTACCTCATCCTAAAATCCTTCCTGGAAAATCGTTCCTTCCAAGTCTCTTACAACTCCTCAACTTCTTCCATATTTCCTATAAAAGCTGGAGTGCCCCAGGGTAGCATTTTAGGTCCTATCCTCTATTCCATCTATACTTCCGACGTTCCTCTGCATCCCTCAACAGTTTTTGCTTCCTTTGCCGACGATAAGTGCATCCTATCCGTACATAAGTCCCCACGTATAGCCTCTGATCATGTTCAACAACACCTTTTTCTTCTTGAAACCTGGTTCAAGAAATGGCGGATCAAGGTTAATGAAACAAAAAGCTCTCACGTGACTTTCGCCTTAAAGCACGGCATATGTGAACCTGTAACCCTTAACAAAATCCTTATTCCTCATTCCAGTTCCGTCCGCTACCTGGGTCTACTCTTAGATCGTCGTTTAACATGGGCACATCACACTAAACATAAACGTCAAACATGCAATACACGCTATAAACTTCTACACAGACTCCTACACAATACATCTAAACTCAACATGCAAAACAAAATACTCATCTACAACACTATAATAAAACCAATATGGACATATGGCATAGAACTCTGGGGTTGCACCAAACCTTCCAATTCCTACCGCATCCAATCCCTCCAATCCAAGATCCTAAGAAAAATAGCTGACGCTCCCTTCTATGTTTCCAATTCCGTCCTCCATAACAACCTCAAAGTACCTTTTGTCCGAGAACTAGCCATTTCCAGATATAAATCCTTCCATGACTCCCTTTCCGACCATCCCAATCCACTAGTCCACAGTCTGTTTTCCCGCACCATTCCTAATAACCCTCCCAGACGCCTGAAGAGGCAGTGGCCATGTGACCTCTTAGACAACTAAACTATGTTAACTTCAATTTCATAATTTTATTTTTGTTTGTAACTTCACTGAATCATAAATCTTTTTCAACTCAGTAAGTGCTATCACTGGATAGTTCCTTACATCCTGTTATTCTTTCAAGTCACTAATGCTCACATCTGTATTGCTTATAACAATAATGTTGTAGTTGCAGTAATCTAATAAAATTTAAAAAAAAAAAAAAATAAATAAAAAAATAATCTCGACCATAGCCATGTTCTTGAGTTTACTCCAGGATTTCCCAACTGTTCCAGACTGCTGGCTTCTGGCTAGACTCCTTTTCCCTGTTATTTTCTAAGTCCCTTCTAGCCTGTCGTCTCCTACACCCTCTGGTTTCCACGCCAAAGTCTTATTTCCCTATTAATTCATCTGGTTCCCCTAAGTCAAATACATCTTACCCTTAAAAACCACTAAAATCAAAGACATCTCAATTTCCGTTTAATTCTTCATTGATGCTTGTTTCTGGTTACCACATGTCCATGCCGCGCCAAAGATGTTCATAGATCACAGAGGGTAACCTGGTACTTTTCAGTTAGGAGCCCTCCCCTAAAGTTAGAGGTGTTTAGAGATCCTTTAGCTTCCAGATAAAGACCGGACCTCTTAACATTTAGGGAGGGCTCCTAATTAAGATGTACCGGGTAGTGGTAACCCAAAATGGCAGTCTGGCAGATAGATGGATTGGGGGAGTTAGATTCTAAAGTATGATTATCTATCTCAATTAGAGCATTGAAGAGCTACATGTTTGGAGAATGTAATGTACGATTTTTAAGGACAAATATTATTACAGGTAGGAATATTATGTAAATATTACAAGTTTCCGAAGCTAGGGTTAATCTTTAGGTATCGACTGTGAATTTAATACATATTCTAAAATTTTATGCTAAAGTATATTTTGTAAAAAATCCCTGGAATTATTTGATTCCTTTCTTCTTCAATAATACATTTTTGTTTTATAAAATTTAGAAATGATATAGTATCTTTATTTAAAAGATATTAATATATACCAAGGAAAAGGATACATATTTAATATATTTAAAATGATTTTCCTCTTTTTACTTATATTCGATAGTTTATTGTTTAGGTTTTATCTTACCTTGAAATTTCAGACTTATTTATTTAGGATACTTTGTAATCTTTTTTAAAAATCTTTAATATATATTCTGCTATTTTATCCTGTTCTTTTGAATTAGGTATTATTATTTCTTTTTTAAAAATAATTTTCTCGTTTAACAACTCTGAGGACCTTTTTCATTTGATGTTTTCCGAACTTTTTTATGCATTTTTTTCAAAGTTTATGTTGGAAAGCATCATATTATTATGTCGGTGTGTCAGGTTGGACGTCCAGCAGAACCTGAGAGGGTTCTATATAAACAAATTATAAGGCTGGGACCTTGTTAAGGTACCTGTGTGTGTGTATAGCAGCGCGTGTGGCCTCTGCAAGCCTTGTTACCTCTCCGCTCCGTTTTCATTCCTCGGGTACCCTTGTACCTTGTACCCATGTTTGTACCTGGTACCTGCGTAAGTTTTGTTGGGAATCCTTAACGAGGTGCTGTCAGACCCGACTCTCTTCAACACGCCCACTACCTTAAATATTATACTGTGTCCTAAACCCTCTCTCTTGGAAATCTCAAACATTCGATTCAATAAACACACATTTTGTTTTGACTTTTAGTCTATGCTAATTTTTTAAAGCTTCAACACGAAGCAAAAAAAAAAATCTTGATTCAAACTCAAAGAGTAAACTTGATCAGTTAAATGAAAAAACCACCATTTGAAATTATTATTGCAGGCGTAGGTGTCACGACACCTACGCCCTATGACTGCCATTGTCACCCAAACTTAATGGCCAGCCCAAGCTGAGAGAGACATTTTATGCTAGCTTGAGGCAATGAACTTTTTGGGGGCTATTAAATATTTTTCCTAACATGCAGTCAATTATATTAGACACTACTTGGATATGCTTTCACAGAACAGAAACTCTTTAATATCATTGGGGTTTGGTTAATAATCAATAACTTAACATTCATACTTTTAGTACAGGTAACACTTCTTCAGGGAGAGCACCTGAATCAGTTGTGACATCATTAATTATCAGTGGTGCGCCATACCATGGTGGGCATAGGCCTGCTAAAGTGTAATTTTCAGGGGACTTACAGAGAAAATCTAAAGTAGGAAGACCTCACATGAAAAGAGAAATCTGGTTTAGTAAACCATGTTTAACCCGAAGGGCTAATGAATGTGATAAATATACCACGGGATTAGCGTGCGTGCTCAATCAGAAGAATTGCTGATGGATTGATTGGAAATATAATTCTTGAGATAGAATTGTATCCTGCTGCTTTTCTAGTCGTGCATAGAACGTAACAACTTCATGGATATTACGTTAGTAAATAAAGATAGTTAAATTAAATGTGATCTTAAATATGATCTAGATTTTAAAGTGTAAAATTCAGTGTTATGTTGTGACTAAACTTGTTAGGGGACTTAATGATTGTTGATGTATTCAATGTTCGTAATATTGTCAATAAACAAATAGGCACTTGGCACTTGGTATTTTCGTAACTCTCTGGAGCAAGGGCCAAGGGCATCTGGCGGTCGTCATCTGCTTCATAGCACAAGCACTCAATCATCAATTAGTTTATCAATGATGTGATGAATTAAATAGAGTGTAGGTTATATTACTTTAACCTATTTTTAACGAAAAATTTCGTTAAAAAACAAAATTTAGATAAAAGATTTTTAATCTTTTATGTTCTTTTCGTATAATCATTGATGATCCAACAATTATGACTATATCTATTATAAACTATAAATGATGAGACATTTAATAGCTTTATTTTATGGTAAATGGAATATTTTCCGGTATCCTGTTGCTTTAGTCGGTTGCCAGTTGCCAGGTGTGCTTTAAGGAGTTTTAAAAACAAAAATCAATTCAAAACATGTTTACAAAACTAAATCCATTCTATTTAAACATGAAACAACTCTATTACGTCTGCCGAGGGAATCTTTTTCAACTATTCCCTCCCTTGATTTCCTTGTCAAAGTAAACCTGGTTAATTCGAGATGCCATAAAATACTAGTTCTTTCTTTTTACGATTTCATCTTCTTTTAACTATTCCAATAGCCTTTGCTTGGCTCATCAAGCTTTTATATATTTTAATGTTGTCACATCAAAAGACTCGCTTTCCTTTAAGACTATAATCTATTCCGTGAAATCTCTTATTTGAAGATTAGAGTTGCCTTTTTGTCTAAAAACGATCAAATTTTAGAGCTAGATGTTATTTGTGGCTCGAATCTCAAGCCATAAATAGAATGTTCTGTTGGTTCCGTTCTCCCTCTTGTATCCTCATCCTATGTTGTTGATTTTTTTCTGTTATAATATCAAAGCTAAGCTTCTTAAAACAACAAACAAGAAGGGACTTCTAAAGCCCATATGATTTTATATGCTCTGAAACTTCATCCTTTGAATATAATTCTATTTAATTATTAGTATATAACATGGGCGCCCATACCTATGGGCAGGGGGGGGGCCTTGGCCCCCCCCTAGGTCTCAGGAAAAGAGGTAAAATATATATTTCCGAGGTGTTTTGCTTTCAAGAAACCTACCCCCACCCCCTCCCCGGTGGCATTGGCCCCCCCCTGGAAAAATTCATATGGGCACCCATGGTATATAACTTTAAAAATAATTGTTAATTAGTATACTTTTATGATATATGTATTTATATATACGATACGTACTTATTATTTAGCATCATTTGGTTTGGTAAATCTGTTGTATCGTGTGGTGCGCTAAAATAAAATTCGCTATGAGATGTTTAAATAAATAAAAAAAAACATTTAAAACAAACCCGACTATTAAAAAAATGGAGTTATTTCTAATGGTCTGCTGGGTTTGTTGAACATTTTTTATTTAAATATTGAAAGAGCATACACATTATTTACAAAGGGCAAACATTTTTTTTTAATCTTGACCCTTTAATCTTAACACTTCCTGGTAATTTCGATAGGCTCCTCCAAAGGTTATCCTAACTTGTTATAAAAGTGGTGAAAAATGTGAGTGCCTCAGGAAGATAGCCTGACGGGGCTCTTAATTTTGGTTTTTTATCTTATAGTGCTGGTCAGTAGATCTGGATAGCCCTTCCTTAAAGGCGATGAAAATATTTTTTTAAACCAATTATCGGTAGGAGTTATAAAATTCATAGAAAGTTAAAAGTTGACAGGTGGGTGGGCGCCCTTCCCTTTGTGTATGTGCTAATGTAATTTATAAATTGTTAATGCTGGTGTGAGGTAAGTTTCGGATTTACACCTTGATTATACACATTATTTATTTTCATAAAGTTTTAATGTAGCGTGACAGATTCTCGTTTATTTTAAAGCTGGCATGTTGCATATAGGTTCCACTTAATCTTGGAGCTTCGAATATAAATATTTCATCCGAGGGAACTATGTGTTGTGTAGGCATAGTTAAGAGACGTGGTCGAGCCAAGGGTCGGGGCGTCATCACGAACTCCGGTGCGGCCGCCTCATTGAAAGCGGTCATCTCCGGTTAATAAAGGAATTTCTTCTCATCTACCGCCGTCCTGACCTTGGAAGGAGAAGGCGTGAAAGGAGCCCCCTCCTACCCCACCACGCGTCCAGGATTAAGGATAAACCCTCTGTATAAGGAGGCTTTGAAAAATGCTCCGTGGATATAATTGGGAGGCGGTTCTGGACTCGGCCCATTGTGGACCTGATTTATATAATGGAAGTGGAAATCGGCAAACAGGGCGGCTATCCATGCAAATCCTTTGAGAGAAGGCCGCCTTTTGATCTCGCCGCCGCATCCCGTTCTCCTTATCAAGTCTCCTTCCCCACGCTCCGCTCCGAACTCGTGGCTTAAACAGAATCTTCTCGCCCCGGAGTCTGATCTCCCGTACTCTTCGGGATTCACACCTGCTTCTAAATACAATATTACTCTCCATTATAACCACTCGCTAACAAATTTATCGACCATAAAATGGATTTGATAGGTCGAAAAACAAAGCTCTAGTGTCCAAACCTCTTTTAAAGTCTGAATATACAAGTTGCAGATCCTCTTTTATACTGCAAGTAAAATTCTTTTTAGAAAGTTTCTTGTGCTTTAAGTTCATCCCTTTGTTGTCTTTTCAGGTTTAGACGTGTGCCATTCCCTTTCGGACCTAGTTACACTTATTCGTTACCATTTGTAAAAAAAAAAGAAATGTAAAATGCATGTGGGTGTAAAAGAGTTATAATAATAGCAACAGGTTCACAGATAGTTTTCTTTTAGAATTTTCACAGATTAAAAGATTGTCAACACGTTGAAATTCTTTTTTGATAGACCTCAGTTCTTTGTGTTTCTTTTCTTTTCACTCTAAGATAAATGTAAGGGTCATCACAAAGATAAAAGGGACACAAGAGATATCAAACACCAAATGATTCAAGAACATTCCTCTCTTGAGGAAGAACTACAAAGTGTTTTTTTTTTTTTTTTTTTTCATTTTATCTCTTTGTCTCCGTAATGAAGATTCGTGAGTTTATGTCGATAATATAATGCATATTACTTCTCGAGATGTCATATTAAGAGATTCTTGTAAGCTCTAAACCTACCTATACTTATTTATATGCCAATATCGTATGGAATTGACTACCAAATCTCTTGAACTGCTAAATTCTAAATATGTTTGATTATGTTAATCACTTCGGTCTTAAAAATTTACATTGTGAATTATTCAATTCTAAATCTAAATTTAGATGAAATATCTTGGTTCTTCCGAGATTGCTGATGTACACTAAAGTGCGCTCAAAACGAGATATTGATGAAAATAAATATAATTTTTTGCTGAAAATCAAAAACAGTTTGAAAAATCACCTCTTAACACTTTTATCTTAAATGTGTCTAAAAATCAATTGATTAAATTATATATTATTGGATTTGAATTCATTCTATAAGTATATGAGAAAGTTGTGAGCGAATTTTTTTGAAAATGTTTTGTTCTACCCCAATTGTAAATAAATCAATTTTTTTCTGATTGTATCGGTTATTTTTTAATTTTTTTCTACCATCCTGCTATTAATAAAATCTTGTTGTTATTTGTTTTCAGGATATCCTAGTCTACTTTTCACCACAGCCAAAGATGTCAGAATTGCGAACATTACTCGGCCCAATAAAACACCCCCCGTAATCAAAGTATGTACTTCTTACTTCAATTCACAATTTTCATCATTCATCATTGTGCATCATTATAGCTTATTAATTTCTGATATTATTATATTAATTAAAGACATGCTTGAATGCTTTCTTAGTTTGCTTCTTGAATCTAATAAATAATATTAACGCGTTTTACCATGCCTACGTATTTATTATTACTACGTTTTTATTAACTTGGTTTCTTGTTTGTATGTTTGTTTGTCTGGTACAAATCTTGCAATCGAATTTTAACTAACATCCCGAGTAGCTAGACATTTGAAACTTTCAAAACAGCTCAGCACGATGACAATGCATGATTTTAATGCTTTTAGTAATTTTCAGCAGAATTTAATTCGTTTTCAGCAAATTTGCAGCATGGAAAGTTAGTTCGAAAAAAATCCGCATGTTATTTTATTTGTTTTGTCATATCCCCAATATTTACAATCCTTTATTTCAGATTTCAGAATTAAGATTTGTTTTGAGAGGTAAACATTGAATGACAGCAAAAAAGAATAAGTAAACCAAGTAAATAAAAAATGAATTAATTGAATTAAAAAACGTAGTATATAAAAAGTTCTTTTTATCTTGTAATTATTTATCATTAAATTAACATTAATATAATAAATAATTCAAATTACAATTAAAATTGTAATTAAATTTGTTAATTTTAAAATTTAATCTTTCGGTAGTAAGAAAACTACCAAAAACTTAAANTGTTTTTTTCAAATGCCTATTGCCAAGCTATCTCCCACAGACGAACTTGGCCGTCCATATGTTCTTAAAAGGCACCAATGCATTTACTTATACACAAAATTCTACCATGATGTTAGTCATAGTCACGCACTTTTTTGCACGCTATATCCTAGTCCTAGACTATTAGACAATTTTTTCCCCACGTTTAATATCTCTTAGGTCGAGTTATCATTTTGTTTGTTTTGTGCGGGCCTCTAATTTTATATAGATATTGAGGAAATTGTTTGAACAATTCTATTCGAAATAGGACCGTCAACCGTCAGGGGTCATCTTGACTTGAAGTATAATTTGAAGAAATGAACTCTTCTGGAAATAAAATTCCTTGTGGCTACTCGCAACTCTTAATTTTTTCTCAACCTTTAAATTATCTAAGCAGCTTTCAGCCTTTATAAAGCCGTCCTTCGTACCGATTATGGAGAAAATTTAATTAGATGAAAGTGAAAGGGGAAAAAATCCTGTAGACGCCATTATTAGCGAAGATAAAAATAAACTTTATATTCCTCCATAATCATAAATATAATATATTTGCTAAATTTAATAGGGCGTGGAGTAACTGAAAAACTCCCTACTCCTTGCAACCTAAACTATGTATTTTTTTTTTACCCACAAAAATTATTTTTAAAAAACGTAAATGGTCGACAACCCTTAAAATAGCCAATTACTATTGGTCAGCTGTCCAAACCGGCTCCACCTATTCATAGAGTATATCTAAGAATAATAAATCTTTTAGAATATAACTAAAAAAAAAAAAAAAAAACGCTAGCGAGAAAACTAAATATAGATCTAGTTGTGTTTGTACAAGACTAATCTTGTTAACAATTAATTTGAATTTGATCTCGATTTAATCCTTTTTTTCTTTTGATGTTGGTTTTCATGTGTTTCACCTTTGTTTGTATTATTATTTTTAGCGATGCGAGTTCTCTCTTCCATCCTGTTCCTCAAAAAAACTAAAAAACTATTATATTTATAGCTTTTTTCCTACCATCTGTGATAAACATTTTTAAATGTAAATGGGGCATCTTGTAGCTTTGACTGGTTTCTCTCATATTAATCAAACACCTTGAGTGTCTTGTTAAAATACTTTTAATACAGAACCCCCCTTCCCCCTTCCTTCATACGGGTCGGCTTGATCTTCAATGTTACCACATTTATCATTTCAGTTAGACCTAATTATAGAACAAATAATCTCCATAAAATAACTTCTTTTTTTCTTACTTATAATTTATTTTTTATTTAATATATTGCAATAAAAAAATTAATCTAAAGTATAATTATTCTTGTTATTAAATTTGCATATTATACGTGACTGAAAGGATTATTAATTTCGTTTATATTTCTTGAGGACGGGAACTCTGTCACATGTTTTATTTTTTTTTCTTAAGTTTTAGCGCCGTCAAATTTATTTTACAATATTAAGTTTTTCATGTTGAATTTAAATTAATCTTATGTGTAGATATGATAAGTTATTTATTACTTTTGCGAAAAATCTCCTTCAAATAGCGAAGTGAAGTGATTAATTAATAAAAATAACACACTCTATAGTTAATATCTTCAGAAATTGCAGTGATAAAAGGCTGGTTTTTTATTAACTAAATATCTTATGCAGAACTTGTATAGAACCTAATGACTATGACGTATTGAAACAAAAGAAAAAAACGTTCGTTGTCAATGTTCATTTCAATACATTACATCATCAACTGGTAAAATTATCATTTTATGTCCACAAAAACTCCAGTTGCCCAGCATTATGAAGAAAATGAGAGTTTATGCAGTGGCGTACCTAGAACTTTTGCCGCCCGGGGCGGTCTCCAATTTCCCGCCCTTTTTATAAGTCAATCAATTATGGTTTTAGCGAATTTCCATTGGAAAAAATTCGCTAATGGAGCCACCCTCATGGCGGGAGTTGGACCCGGGAATGTGGCCAAAATACGTTTCAAAGGCCCCTGATCACGAAAAAATAGGTCTTATAAAACTTTATATATATATGTATTTCTAGCGGATTTCTTGTAAGCACGATAGCGCTCGAACGAATTGACGTATCAAAATGAAAATTGCACCGAAAAATCAAGCTCGTTGAGACGATGATCCCTATTGAAAATGGGATATTTATGACGTCATTAACC
>KZ651065.1:202117-230742 GCA_001010745.2 Gerris buenoi
AAAAAAAAAAAAATAAATAAATTGGCTAAGCTTTAGAATGTGGTTACCAAGCCCGCAATACAAGGTTTTTACCAGATTACACTTTGAAATTAAGATATTTTAAAGAAATTATGCCCCTTCTTTAATTTTTATTAAATAAAGGAATATTACAACTTACAAAACACAAGAGTGATTATATACCTTCTTCAATACAGTTTTAAGAATAGATTAAAAACATGTGTTGTGGGCTTGGTTACTGTATTCTAAAGCTGTTCCAACATTTTATTATAAGTAAGATGTGCGTTCCTGAAAATGGGAGATTTTTATTCCGCATCATTTTTAACCATTACAGAACTGCTTCATCTATGTCTTCATACTTAGAATCTCTACGTTACGGAGGCTGTATAGTTACGTATAGTTTAAATATTATATCCTGGTTTTTCAAAATTGTAGACACTGAACATGGAGTGATTTCATATTTACGGGGTACTTGTTTGTTCTTCATTCCTTTATCAATGTCTTTGAATAGATAATTTTTTTTAAAAAAAGTTATTTTATTTTAGACTTTTGTATAGTGAGTGAATTAAACTGTAAAAAGCCAAGAGCTTTACAAACATTCAAAGCGAATTGTAAACTGATAGTAAGAAATTTCTCCAAAGAGTGCAAGGATGATTTAAATTCCACTTGAACTTATGGAGGTAGCTAGTGCAAGAAAGTCCTTAAAATTAAAAAAAAAAAGTAGAAGGAAAAGTCTCTCCACGTAAAGTATTTATTTAAAAAATCAAAGCAGCTTTTGGTCTCTATAAGGCCATCTCCTTTGCCAAAAGAGGTGCAAAACTTAAATCATCTAAAAGAGCTCATTAACTGGTGTGACTCATGCAAAACAAGACACTGCTACAAGACCTTCTTGTGCCTGCCTTATGCCAGTGCCTGGCTTTGGAGAGACTTTTACTTCAAATTTAATGATGACCTCCACTCATGCTCCATATCCCTTCCTTAAAATGGTTCTAAGAAAATAAAGGAATGCGAAAATACCGCCAATATTAATTCACAGAGAGTTTTTCAGTTAGATCTTTATCCTTATTTCTATAAATTTTGTTCTTAGAAGAGAAATTATTTTCGTTCTATAGAACCACTTTGATATAAAGAACTCATGGGAAATAAAACAACCAAATAAAATTGTTTTATTAAGAGTTTTGTTTATAGAGGTCTAATTGTATATTCATAAAATTCAGACATATAGTGTTCATACTAAAATAAGATTTTATGTTCTCTAAATCAGTGGTTCTTAACTTTTTGGTAACCATGGCCCCCCTAAAATCTCCAAATATAATATATTATATAGTACCAAAAGACCTTTCGAGGCCCCCTGGTTAAGAACCACTGCTCTAAATTATTTGTCTTATGATAAATTGAGCTCAAAGAGCAAACATTTATTTATTGTTTACATAAAGTCAACATCTAATTGTTTCAATCACTTCAGTTAAACAAAAATTCACTCTTTAAGTTTTATTCATCAGTACGTTCCACAGAAAGGGAAACAATTCACCTAGATTATTATCTAATTTTTTACTGTTTTTGCAGGACCCCAGCAGATGTTACTTCTTGCTCAGATGTTGGAAATAGATACAATATCATTAGACTCTCCGGATCATACCTGTGTACAAGTACCTTTGAAGGGAATTAAGCATGCTATTGATCTGTCATATGATCCTGTCAACGGATTTATTTATTGGTCAGATGAAGAGGTTAGTACCAATAGCTTTAATGAGCTTTATGGAAAGCTTTGGTCATAATATCTTTGTGAAATAGTTTTAAGTCTATACTTCATTCTTTGTTGTTTATGTTGATATTTGGGGTCCAAAAGAATTTTTGAAAATACAGTTAATTATTATAAATATTTTTATTTGGACGTGGTTTATGACCTCAACTTCTCCAAACTGACAAAGTTGTTGGATTAGGTAGTTCTCCGATTATCAGGTTTAGCCTACTGTTGGTACACCCCTATCCGTTATTTTTCCTGAGATAGGTTATAGGTATGTCTTCCCTAACTGCCTTGCAATCAGGTTTGGTTCCTGGGTAAATTAATTAAATTTTAATCTCAGAAATGCATAGTAACAGCCTTATAGTGCCTAAATGCACTAAACAAACACTCCATCTCAAGACAATATTTATATATTGACAATTATATATATATTATATATTTTAGGTGGGCTCTTGTGAAATCCTCCATACTTTACTGTTTTCTCTTATGCTTATATATATTCATATTTTTTCAGGCAAGGTTAATAAGTAGAGCACGATTAGATGGTTCAAACCAAGAAGAAGTAATAAATACAGATCTAGATCACCCTGATGGACTAGCTGTAGACTGGAGAGCTGAGAACTTGTACTGGATTGATGCCGGCACTGATAGGATACAAGTCCTTAGAATTAACACTACTTATACAAAGGTACCGTTCTTTTTTTCTTGTATTCCTTATCCAGTCATTGACATTATCAACAATATCGAACATTAACCATTTCTGTTTGCATTATGTAGAATTATTAAATTAATGTATTTGTTTTATATTGTAACAGGGAATTCTAAGAAATCAGTGTACTTAAGCAAGGAGTTTAATGTGGAGTCCTATTATTTAATGTGGAGTCCATATAATGTATAGTATATTATTGTGACAATGTGTTAGCACACAGCACAACAAAACTCATATATAATAAATTAAAATCATGTTGTTGCACAGAGAAATGAAAAGTTAAAGTGTTATTAAATATTCCCACTTATTATTATTGTTGAGTAGTTAGCATACTCAAAACGCCACCTGAATCCTAGGTCTAAACACAGGTACGAGGGGCAAGTAAAAAGTAAGGTTCCCACATTTTTTTCAGGTGTAAGGAATTTTTTATTGCAATAAATAAGTATACCATCTGAAAGCTTGTACTTTAAACTATTTTTCTACATAGTCACCAGATTTTTCTACGCATTTTTACTGACGAGTTATCCACATCTGAAAACCCGCTTCGAAGAGCTCCGCCGCCAGGCCACCAATGAACTTGGTGACCGCTTCCTTACCTCTTCATCTGTACTGCAATAGCTTGATTTACTCAATTGCTTGATCATGCCCCCTACAGCCCTGATCTTCCACTTGTTTCTGACATTTAAGCAACACTTGGGTGGACAACGCTTTTTTACAGATGAATAGTGAAGGAAGCGGTCACCTAATGATCTATTGATCTGGATGAATAAAAAAAAAAAAAGAAAAAAAGTTTTATAACAAATAAATATTTGTATAAAATAATGAAATATTCCTTTAAACCACCCTCAATTATTTTTATAACATTTTTGTAATTTCTTATTATATATTTTCTTTACAGGTGCTTGTGAACACAGATCTAATCAATCCTAGGTCTATAGCAGTAAGCCCCGATGAAGGGCTAATGTTCTGGAGTGATTGGAACGAGAGAAATCCTAAAGTAGAAAGAGCAGCTCTTGATGGCTCAGGACGTACCACACTGGTCAGGGACGGACTTGGTTGGCCTAATGGAATCACACTTGACATCCCTCGACGAAAACTATATTGGTATGTTACTGTTGATCACATGTTTTTTTTTTTTTTTTTTTTTTTTATGGACTTAATTTATTCCCAAATCTTACCTACTTGTTATGGAATCTCTTTTTACTACCACCTACTGTGCTTAGCATCTTTTTCTCTATCATAATGTAATTTTTTAAAAAATTATTCAATGTTTCAATCCAATTTCAAATGGTCCAAATATTAATTAATATTTTTACTTCTTCATAATTCATTTAAAGTATGAAACTGAGGAAATTCTTCTGGCATTTCGTCCCCACTCAATTACCAACTTTGGTCTTATTGATATTATTTAATTTTATAATGTAACTGTTGAAGCTAGTTCCAGAATCGTCATTAGTTTCTTTATCATTATTAGCTTGGATTTACATTAAATATTTTATGATTATTAAGTTTTGTAATGTGTCTTCTATTCACTATCATTTATTTCTAACAAGTTCCAAATGTCTTTCCAGGTGTGATGCTAAAACTGAAAGAATTGAAATGATAAATTACGATGGACGAGAAAGAAGGGAAGTTGTTACTGATAATTTACCTCATGTGTTTGGTCTAACTCTCCTCGGTGATTATCTTTATTGGACTGACTGGCAGAGAAGGAATATCGAATCTGCTCACAAAACCACTGGAGCTAATAGAAAGGTATTGCACGTCTATTGTCTACAGCAATTGCTAATATCCATGAAGGCTTTACCTCTTCATTTCTTTTGTTAAGATAGTGGCATTTACTATTCCACCCGAGTGGTTAAGTCAAAAGTGATCAGTATGTGTGTTGTATAAGAACTTTTTTTGTATGTTCCGGAATATTATATCATGGTCTCAGCTAACACTTAAGAAATTGCTATTTTTCTTACATATAAATTATATTTTCCAGGTAATTATCGACCAGCAGGCAAACATGATGGGTTTAAAATCTGTTGGACCTCTTCAGAAATCCTCTGTGGTTAACCCTTGTGCTATTAACAACGGCAACTGTGCTCATCTTTGCCTTAATACTCCATCTAAGCCTGTCTGTACTTGCCAAATGGGTATGTATTGTTGGTGTTTTTTTTTTTTTAAACTTTAGGGAAATATTCTGTGTGAATTCTGTGTGTTCTACAGTGTCATATTTGTGATTCCAAGAAAATCAGGAGAGAAAGAGAGACACAAAAGGCAGTTTAAAATACCTAAATATTCAAAGAAGTATGGATATTCATCAAATTAATGAATTAAAAGCGGTGTTATCAGTTAATTTTAAATTAGCCGAAACAAAATTTTCTAATTTGACCTAAGGTTGTAAAATGATTTTTGTGAGAGGTCCCCTAGAATTAGTAGTCTTCCATATGAATAGGGATGGGGAACCCGGCATTTGAGTTCATGATATACACTGTAAAATATAGTTAACTTTCTTTAATTAGGACTAGGACCGCTACGCATTAAACAGTATTATTGTTTATATTCTTTAGGTCAAAGAAATGCGGTGATAATGCGGTGCTTGTTTTTAGGCTGCTATGCCTGTCTAGGCACTCAAACCACTACAATAGTAATTATTAAGAGAGTGTATTTATTTATTTTTGAGTCTAAGATAAAATGTTTTTAATCTTATTCAGTGCTATAAATGTAAAGATTCTCACCTTCCTAGTGTGATATGCTGTAGCTGTAGAGGCTATGGGTTAGACATTTTGTCTGATGATTTGTCATTAATTGTTAATTTTTGACTTAGCACCTTTATTCTTATTAGTACAGGTATGTATTATAGTTTTTATTAATTTGCCTTGTTTATTTCTTTTACAGGGTACGAGATCGATAGCAATTTGAGAAGTTGTGTTGTTCCCAAAGCATTTTTACTATTTGCAAGGAAAGAAAATATAGGTAGAATCAGTATAGAGAATGCTCAGAATGATGCTATAATACCTGCATCTGGCATAAAGGATGCAAGGTACACTTTTTTATTAATTTTTTTTATATTTAAGAAAAATATAAACTGATGTGTCAATAGAGTTAATGCTATAATTGATAGTAATAGAAACATAAGTGTGCGAATTATAGTTATTTTGCTTTTATACTCAATACTATTAAGGATTTTATTTGTGTTTTTCAGTTCACTTAATTTTGATATAAGTGATAATCGCATTTACTGGACTGATGTTAAAGCTAAAGCAATCACCCGAGCTTTTATTAATGGCTCTCATGTTGAAAAAGTCATAGAGTTTGGGTTGGAATCTCCTGAAGGTATGTCTGCAGAATAATAATTAATAAATTTATTTTAAAATGTCTATAGTTTGTCTCAGTCATCTTGGGTTGGGTAATAAAAATCTTACACAGAAAATAAATTTTTAACAGATTGTTATAAACAAACAATTTCCTTGAATGGTCCTTTATAAAAAAATAACATTTATTTAAATAAAAAAGTTAGTTTCTTCTTTAGAGTAATGAAAAATTTCCATTACATCCCAACTCCTGAAATTTCCACTTTCTTCGGCAATAAAATCAATAGCAGTCTGCATTTGCAGCAATAATCTGGTTATCCAGTTAGGAGTACTACGCAGTAATAATGTGCCTTAATCAAGGTTCTTATTGATCAGTTCTTGTTATCGGTATAACATTCCACTAGAAGAAAACCCCTTCTTTGTCTGTAAAAGAGCAGGTTAAAACCTGGTTACCCAGTTAGCCCCACTTCCACCAAATATCTGGGGAAAGCCCTTGGTTTGTCTATTTAGTAATCCAGCAATAACGTGCATATTTTATTGGTAAATTCTTATGGTCTTATCAAAAACCCTTCATTGTCTGCAAAAGAACCATGTCTACTGACATGCAGATCAGTAATTTAGAATAATAATATAAACTTTTTTTTTAATTAATTTACTCATTTATTGGATTTTGTTATACATGTTATTTGCTTTAGGTTTGGCTGTTGATTGGCTGGCTAACAATATGTACTGGACTGATACCGGTACTAGAAGGATAGAAGTATCAAGATTAAATGGGTGGTATAGAAAAGCTATTATATGGAACGATGTAGTTGAACCGAGAAGCATCGCTGTCCATCCATCAGAAGGGTATGATATTTTTACTGCTGTTTTGTTTGTCAATTTGTAAATATTCCTACCTCAAGTGAAATTTAAAAATGTTTCAATCTATACATTTATATTTCTCTCTTTTCCAGGTATATATACTGGAGTGATTGGGGAGGTGAAGGAAGTTTGAATAGATCTCGTCTGGATGGAAGCCAAACTAAAGGTCTGATCTGGTCAGTTGGTAGAGTTAGTAGTTTGACTCTGGATATGACTGAACACAGGATATACTGGTGTGCTATCCAAGGCTTCATAGAGTCAGCTGGTCTAGACGGAACCAGGAGACAAACTGTAGCTACCAGTCCAAGGCCATTCACTCTAACTCTGTATCAGGTATGAGCTATAAAATCCGTTTCTATTGGGTTCTTGCAGGGGGGACCTCCAATGTCCTAGCTATGCCACTGCTTTTGCTAGTATATGTGCAGTATATCTATGATGAAAACATAAGTATACTATTAAAACAAGAATATAGAATGTAAGAATCCTACACATTAAACGACTTAGGAGGAGCATCTATGATATAGGACTTCATTTTACCTACATTTTGTTTGTATTTACAGGATAAAATCTATTGGACAGACTGGCAGAAAGGAGAACTATATTCTGCCAACAAAGCTGATGGTTCAAGTCAAGCTTTGGTTCATAACAGACTTGAGCAGGTTACATCTATAGTTGTGTATCATGACTGGGGTCAAACCAACAGATCTAAACCATCGTGTTACCCACCCTGCTCTGGTCTCTGTCTTGGACGATGTTCCTGTCCCACGCATTATACACTTACATCAAATAAAACATGTAGACGTGAGTTTTATTTGTTTATATTATAATTTTTATAAGTTTAAAATTAGTTATTCCTTTGCAGTATTGTAATGACAAATACCAAATGTTGTTTTATTTTATTGTATGTTGTTTTTATTTTGATTAGCTTGAAGTTAATTAAATGTTATAATTTCTATCGTTTTCAGCTCCTTCCTCATTTCTTCTTGTGTCAACTAAGAATACTGTTAGTCGACTTCTATTAAATACTACTGATTGTCCTGATGCACCTCTTCCTATTCATGGATTAAAAAATATTAAGACAATGGATTATGATCAACTTCATCACATGCTTTATTGGGTAATTATATTTTTTTATTATTTCATATTTATCGTTGTTTAATTCAAGATACTTGCTATCTTAATAGAGAGATATACCTAAGAGGTAAACTACACCATGTCAAATTTTTATGAAATAATGGCATTTTGACATGATTATAGCTTTAACCATGCCCGCGGCCAAGAATATAACATAAAGTTATAGCTGGGTGGAGGAAGAGGATTCATTACAATTTAACATTGTGTACATATTTTGCCAAATGTGCTCTGCTTTCACTTGCTACTACAGTATGTGCGTTACGAATTGTGACTTTTGACACTCAGAGTGGCCAACCTAAATGAGAAAACAAATAAAGCTACTAGGCCTATGGAAAGGGTGGGGCCAGTGGAATTTTTGTTTGCCTAGTTGGCCCGACCTTATAGAATATAAAATCCTGATTTTTCATTGGCTCCCCACCCTAATTTTTGAGATTTTCCCACGCTGTCAAAAGTCACAACTTATAACATACAATCTGTAAGGAACTTACATATTCTGTTTGAAACAATGATACTTAGAGATATAAGGGACTCACAAAAGTAAGACTTTAAATTTATGAAAGTGTTCTCAGGTTTTCAAATATTTAATTAAAAGTTAAATTAATGAATCCTATATTAGGTAGGAATCCATTGTGCAAATCACCTATACTGCCCTGATACGCTAAAAAACAGTAGTTTAAAGTTTGACTGAAAATAAGGCCACATTATAGGTTTTGAGGGTAGTTATTACTATTTTAGATGATTCCAAAACTGTATCCATGAAGAAAAATCAACAAGAACATTGAAGTAAAAGAATTCTCAAGGCCATAGTAAATCTTCAAACTTTTTTCTTCATAGTACAGGACGTCAATATGTTCTTTTTACGAGGGAAACAATTAGTTTGCAAGTGAAATGATTGCATATTGAAATGTAAATTGGTTGATTTAGATTGATGGAGGACGTGCTCAGAGTATAAAGCGTTGGAGAATGAGTGCTGGAGGAAGAGGTCGTGTAGTACCCCTCGGAGCTGGTCCTGAAAGAGCTGCATCTCTAGCCATTGAGCCTCGATACAGGCTTCTTTATTGGTCCTGTTCCTCGGAGGGAACTATCAATGCTACAAGACTAGACAATGGCTCCACTCCTATACTAGTCATTCGCTCACATCACTCTGAGAAGCCTAAGCATATAGCTATTCATTCTTCTGAAGGGTAAATGTTAACCAAGAAATGTTCTTCATAACAATAACAATGCTTGGTGGAAGCAAAAAGCTTCAATCATCTTAGTTTAGTTATAAAATATATCTTATATTTTCTCATTTTCTGTGGTAGTTCTTGAACCCTTTATTTCAATAATAATATACTATAATTTATATTTTCATTGATAGGAAACATTTTATGTGGAAAAAAATTGAAATAATGAAAATGGAAAAGAACTTAGGTATAATTTTTCTGTTACACATTTTTATTAAATTTTCTTTTTTTCAGATTATTATTCTGGCTCTCAGTGGGTCGAGACAATAGAATCTACCGTGCAAGGTTAGATGGAGGTTCCAAAACTACTCTAGTCAGTGGTCTCGTACCACCTGTAACATCTTTAGCTATCGATTCATCATCTTCTACTCTCTATTGGATGACTCAATCCTCAATAGAATCTATTGATTTCAATGGAAAAAGCAGGTGAGCTATTATATTATTACTGTTATTATTGTTATTGAGTTGGGTTATTATATTATTCTTAACTATAAGTCTATAAAGATTATTCAAAGTTTTAAAACTCGAAGGATATAGCATTTAATTATAAAAATAAGTTTTTTTTAAAAAAAATACAGGTTTCATTATAATTAAAGCTCTTGAATAAACTTACCCTAGATCATGGAGTTATTTTGTATTTGGCTTTAACATCTGATCTTAAATTTTAATTTTTCATTCAATTGCATCAATATATATTTTTTTTTTTCTTTATATATGCTTTTTCTAAACTTCTGTTTACCTCTTTTTTTAGACGGGAAGTTGTACGGGATAATTTGTCGAAAGTGGGTAACCTAGCTGTATCTGGTGGGTCTGTTCTGTGGGTGCAAGGCTCTAGGCTAGTATCACATAATCTTGCCACTGGAAGGAGTAGGGTGGCCTTCTCAGCCCACTATCCTATCACAGCTTTAGCCTCTGTTTCCTCATCGCATCCCAGGTCCGATTCGTGGACTTGTCTTGGTAATGAGAGAGTAGAATCACCTTTAGAGTGCCCTGATACTGGCAGCTCAGGATTCTGTGACAGCAATCATTACTCTTGTCGAGGTTTGTATCTGTTATCTAATTAAATTTTTAAACCCTGATTAGATTAGTAATCTCTGTGATGGTTAGTGGTAGTACCCTTTTTTATTTCTAGTGAATTATGTATCTGTAGTAATGAATTAGTAATCTCTTTGTTTTTAATATCTTTTTCTGATGCATTTTTTACTCATAATTTAATTTATTATTTAAAAATCCAGTCCCCGTAACTTATTGAACATGTGAATATTTCTAAGAGCTTGTCTGGTCTAAACAGACTCATTAATAGTTTGATTCAAAGGTGATTTTTTTTTTGTTTTTTTTTGTTTTTGTTTGCTAAGAAAAGAAAAAAAAAAAAAAATCACCTTTGAATCTAACTTTTAATGAGTCTGTTTAGACCAAGCTCTTAGAAATATTCACATTTTCAATAAGTTACAGGGACTGAATTTTTGTTCGTGAAACAAATGAAGCAATAAATAACCATGAATGAAGCTTCCTCTACTGCCTGTAATTGTTTTATAGTAACTTTTTTTAATATACCTTCTAAATCGTCGACTGGGATGCTACTCAAAACTGACACCACATTCTTTTGGATCGTTGCAACATCCTAAAAATGCTCCCCTTTGCTGGGGACACTAGAGTTTAGAGAAGAGCATAGAATCTGTTGGGGTGAAATCATGCAATTGTGGTGAGACGAAAAAATTGCAACTATATTTGATGTCTGAACAAAGTTTTCGGACGCCTGTGTAGGTTAAGCTTATTGCTTGGGTGTAAATGAATATGGAACAAACTTTGCACACACCTTTGGCATGGACAACTTATCATGTATGATGTTTTTTATGTTTCGAAGCAGCACTCGCACACTGTTCACATTTTTCATCACATGAGCTTGGTTACTGGTCTACCAGCATTAGAATAGCCTTCTAAGGATCTACGACCATTCTTATAATGCCAAATCATTTTAACTTGTTATTTTGACTTAGGCTATCCCATCCATCCACTTTTTGCATTGTTTCGTTACTATTTTACTGCATTAAAAAAAAACAAAAAAAAAAAAAAAAAAACTAGGTAGATTAGAGCAGGTTTCCTCGTTTTGTAAGCAATGACAACACATACACGAGGCAATACTGCCACTAAACAATTAGATGTAATAGAGGAAGCTTCATTCTACATGGTTCTATAGTTACAAACATTCAATCCCGGAACATATTGAACCCTGTGTATAGTTGGAACACTTAGTATAAGGTTAATTATTAATAAATATGAATATTATAAAAATGTTAACTTGTTTCAGGAACAGAAGGGGAATGTATTCCTATAGAGTGGAGATGTGATGGAGTTATTGATTGTTTAAACTCAGCAGATGAAGCCAGCTGTCCTCCATGTCCTGAGGGAAAATTTACTTGCCTCCAGGGACAATGCATCGGTAACATATAAATATATATTTGTATATCAGTAATTTATTAATTAATGAAAATTAATTTTCAGTTTTTTTTATTTTTTTATTTATTATTTTTTTTTTTTTTACAAATGTCACTATTTGATTTTACGCATTATATTTTTTTAGATATGAGATGGGTTTGTGATGGAACACCAAACTGTTTGGATCACAGTGATGAGAGGGATTGTTGTATGGGACATGAGTGCGGTGGTCACTGTCTTCCTTCTGAAGTTATCTGTGATGGTTGGCAGAATTGTGCCGATGGTTCAGATGAGGCACCCGCTGCCTGTGCTAAGCGTCAGGCTCCTACTATTACAGCTTCAGTGCCTCATACCAGTAATTACCTCATATTTGGTGTACTCGTTGGTTTCTCCATTATAAGTGCAGGCTTTGCATTCTACAAATGTCAGCATAGGTTTGTGTTTCCTTTATCATTACTTTTTGTATCATTAATCATACAATTTTTAAACCTAGCCTACATTAGACTATTTCTCTTCATTATATTTACTGAACATTATACAATCTTTACCCTAAAACATAATGGATGATTAAATTTATTATTTCACCTTCAAAATTTAGTGATGGTTGCAAATTTCTTAATCAACATGATTTTAATCTGTATTTTACAGAAGTGGTAAATGCTGCAGTAAGAAACCAGTAGGTGGTGTTATGGATCCAGCTCTTGATCCGCTAAGTCCTAATGGTTACCGCAGTGTTGGTTTAGGATCGAGTCTCCGCATGTCTACTCTTGGAGGAACCAGTTCTTCAGGAGCAGCTACACTCTGCTACCCTGCCAACCCACCTCCATCTCCTGCAACAACTCAGCGCTGTATGATCTACAGACCACCACCTCCTACTCCCTGCTCGACCGATCAGGCTCACGATACTGACTCTAACTACCAGGGTGATATGATGGAACCACTACCTCCCCCACCAACACCTACCTCTCTCTCACCGTCTTCCTCTACTTACTTCCATCCTGTACCACCTCCTCCATCTCCTACTCCTTGAATACCCTGTATGTTTCACACAACACTTCTTGTGTTTTGATTCCCACTTCTTATTCTCAGTGTAATTTGAGTTTGAGATCAAAATTTATTACTTCTCAAGGATATTTCAATTACCTCTTATATTGCATGAGGACAACTTCTTATTTTGTAAAACCAAATAATTTACCTTTAACTTATATATTTAATTTTTTATCTTAAGCCTTCTTTGTATAAAAATAAAGAAGACATTGCATTAAGGAATTGAAGGTGTCTATTCTACCTCTAAATTGCACGAACAACACAGGTGAAAAGAAATCAACCTCTCTGAAGAATGTCAACCTCTAAGACCATAAAAATTTAATTTTTACTATTTAGAATTAATATCTACATTAATGGAGGTATTCCGTGTAGACTTATGTAAATGACAATTGTGTCATAATTTATCATCCTTAATTCCCTCCATAAATATTTAACTAGTTAAGACTGTCACCTAATTCTAACATCACATCCAAAATCACAAATTAAAAAAAAATCATAAACAATATTACACTTAAATTTTATACTAGTGATGTGGCACATAAAGAACTCACATAGAACCATTTGCATTTTCCTCTTTTTATATGCGATATTTGGCCTGGATCTTAGTGCTATTACTTAATTTAATAAATAATAGCGATCACTTGTATTTCTGATGCACTAATGAATTTATTCATAATAAATTGACTATGTCAGTGTCTTGTAAATACATATTAACTTGTTAGATTCTCAACAGTTTTTTAACATGGCTAACAGGAAAAGTATTTAGGGAAAACTTACATATTCTTAATTTACCTCAAATGAGCTTTAAAAATATATGTAACATGCCATATAAGAGTAAACATTTTTTTATCATCTACAATTCGGTCATAAAACACCTACAATTCAGCCATATTTGTTTTTCAAAATGCCATCAAAGAAAATAATTAAACTTCAACATTAATAGTTATGCATTCTTTTCCTACTCTTTAAAAGTTTTAAAACTATGTATAACATGTGATNTCTCTAAAATAATACATTTTCAGAATATTTGAATTATAAACTTTTGATAGAAATTCACTTTTTTTTAATCAATTAATTTCTTGCTTTCAAAACAATTCCTTTGAAATTTTTATTTTAATTTATTTTTTTAGTTGAACATACCTTATATTATTTAGACTTTGAGGATAGCGGGTATTGGTCAAAAATTTAAAAAATCGGTCAGAGAACTCAGACAAACTTTCTCATATACGAGTTCATAATTACTTAGCCCAGTGTTTACCATTAATTAGTTTTCGTATGTACATTTCATCAAAATTTATCATGAAAATAACTTCTTCTGGGCGGCGAATCGAACCCTGGCCCTCTCTGTTTGTTTTAAGCTACTTTCTCAGGAACTAGATTTTTCCCAGGAAAATAGCATATATCGTTGGATTCGTAATTATATGGACTACATTTTAAAAATTTTTTTTATTAAAATCAGTCAGAACCGTTTTCAAGAAATCAATTTTTTCACTTTTTTTGTTTGGAGCTAAAATTAATTTCTCAATTACTCCTCGTGGTATGATTTTTCTAAACATTTCGACAAAATCAGTCAGTAGTTTAGGCTCCAGGCGTCTGCACAGACGACAGACAAACATTTTTTAAAAGCCACTTTTTTGGAGTCAGAGGACCTCAAAACATGTAAATCCATCCAAATCGATTTTTTTTTTTTTTTTTTTTTTTTTTAAATATTTTTGTTACTATTATTTTTTTTTTTTTTATTGTTCTATTGTTTCCATGGTTTTATAAAAAAAAGGATTGTTTTAGAAGTAGCATTTCAATTAACAAACAAAATCACATACATGCACATTGTATGTTACAAGAAAATATTAGGCTTGATTTAATTTCTGTTGATCCTTGAGACACATAAGGCAGCTATAAATATTCTCTATGAGGACAATGAACTGCCATTCTTTGAACTCCACTTTAATTAGTTAAATTAAGTAGTAGTTCTTGCCATATTTATTTGCTTCTTTATTGTCTGTCGTCCTCTTCTAAGGGGTTCTTGGACCGGCCATGTTTACCTGTTCCCTTAATTACTTACTCCTTGGCCCTTTCTTACAGCCTATGTAGGGCCCTGTCCTCCGTCCTAGTAGCCCAACCTGCGTTCTCCAGCGCTCTAATACGCAGGTGTCTCAGATCTCCCGCTACTTGCTCCCTGAGGGTTACAATCAAGTGCATCTTTTTTCTAATACTTCTTGTAGTTTCTTAAAAAATAATAATTTAAATCTAAATTTAATTTATTCTTGACAACTTTCCTTCCACCTTTTTTGAGTTATTCTTTTATTTCCCTAACCACTCCACATTCAGAAAAGCCATCCAGGGTTATTTTTAAACAATTAAGAAGAATGGAAAAAATACAAAGCTTTATTTTTTAAAAGCAAAAACACTTTTGGAATTTGCCTTATTAATTAACTAAGTTGGATAAAGTTGGACTAAAATCACTTAGTTCTTTGAGCAAAATCTCTAAAATAATACATTTTCAGAATATTTGAATTATAAACTTTTGATAGAAATTCACTTTTTTTTAATCAATTAATTTCTTGCTTTCAAAACAATTCCTTTGAAATTTTTATTTTAATTTATTTTTTTAGTTGAACATACCTTATATTATTTAGACTTTGAGGATAGCGGGTATTGGTCAAAAATTTAAAAAATCGGTCAGAGAACTCAGACAAACTTTCTCATATACGAGTTCATAATTACTTAGCCCAGTGTTTACCATTAATTAGTTTTCGTATGTACATTTCATCAAAATTTATCATGAAAATAACTTCTTCTGGGCGGCGAATCGAACCCTGGCCCTCTCTGTTTGTTTTAAGCTACTTTCTCAGGAACTAGATTTTTCCCAGGAAAATAGCATATATCGTTGGATTCGTAATTATATGGACTACATTTTAAATATTTTTTTTATTAAAATCAGTCAGAACCGTTTTCAAGAAATCAATTTTTTCACTTTTTTTGTTTGGAGCTAAAATTAATTTCTCAATTACTCCTCGTGGTATGATTTTTCTAAACATTTCGACAAAATCAGTCAGTAGTTTAGGCTCCAGGCGTCTGCACAGACGACAGACAAACATTTTTTAAAAGCCACTTTTTTGGAGTCAGAGGACCTCAAAACATGTAAATCCATCCAAATCGATTTTTTTTTTTTTTTTTTTTTTTTTTACTTTGACTGTTCCTGGCTATTCTCAAATTCTTATTAATTCACAATTGATTTCCACATAGTTACTTATTTTATTTGTACTTACTTTGTATTTTTGTGTTAATATTGATTGATTTCTTTTTTCAGAATTTCTTATTTTTTTTTAATGATATTTGTCTTTTCTTAAATTGTTTTTGTTATTATTGAAAACAAACAAACGTGTCATTTACATTAGATGATTTTTTGTACTTATTTATTAGACGTAATTTATTTTCCATTAAAATTTGTTGAAAACGAATTAGATAATTAGGTTCCTCTATTCATTTAAGTTCAATGTTTGTTTCTTTATTCTATTTTAAAATTGTTACTTTTTTTTGTTTCTTTTTTTTTAATTTTTTATGTTTATTTATTTTGTGAACAACGCTTATTTATGTAAATATGCCTTTACTTACCAATGCTTAAAAGAAAAGGTATTGTTTTAATTAACTAAGAGGACTGGATATTACTCATTTTTATATTAAGCTTCTGCTGCTTTTAATAGACTGAACAAGAGGGATTTATTTATTATTATTATTACTTACTTACTACTCTTCTACCTCGTGTGATAGTCAAGGAGATAGCGTGCAATCGTCAAGCTGAAATTTTGTGTATAAGTAAATCTTTTGGTGCCTTTCAAGAATATGTGGTCTGCTAAGTTCGTCTACAGGACATAGCTTGGCAATAGGCATTTTAAAGGGGCGGCAATTTTTTTTGAGATTTTAAGGGGGGTGCGATTACTAAAAGGTTAAGAACCACTGGACTAAACCTGTGAAGAGCGGCCATGTCCCACCCTTTTTGTGGACAATGTGATTGTCATGATCCTGAGTATGAAATTAGTTAGTTGACCAAAAATCAAGTTGTTGGTAGTTTGTCACTTAATAGGTGACCTCATTGATATGGAGTAATATTTGACTAGCTAACCTGCCTATTGCCAAGCTGTCCTGCAGATGAACTTAGTCGACTATATGTTCTTAAAAGGCACTAACAGATTTACTTATACACCAAATTCTTGCTTGATGTTAGTCAGACACTTTTTTGCTCGTTATCTCCTGGACTAAGAGTGTAGAGGGTTGACTAAGGCAGTGGTTCTTAACCGGGGGGCCGCGAAATGTGTTTAGGTATTATAATTATAATTATTTTATATTTTTCATTATTTTACTTATTTAAATTTTTAAATTTGAGTTTTTTCTACATAAATAAAGTTAGTTTTAAAATGAGAATTGCCAAATAATTGTTATATTACTTAAAATTTGCGGAAGGGGGCGGCAATTTTTTTTGAGATTTTAAGGGGGGTGCGATTACTAAAAGGTTAAGAACCACTGGACTAAGGTGTCTCCACGCTGGCCTATCCAAACTTTTTTTTGGGAGCCATCCCAGTATATACCTCTCTCTTGGCAGTTGACTTGGAGGTTATCTAACCAAGTTGATCTTTGCCGTCCTGTAGGTCATCACTGGCCTGACTTTGAAAACTCTTTTAATAATTATTAACTGAAGTTTATTCAGTTGATGGAACGACACGCCAACCCCTCACCATCTATTACATATATGTTGGCCTATGCCCTCTACTGGCTGTCGCTCCTCTAATTATTATTTTATTTTTTGTATTGCACCAATGATATTCATTTGTCATAAAAATTTGATCTTATCCACCTTTTTTCCTTCGTAGAGATTGAAAATAATTTTTAATAAAATAAAATAATAAAAACAACGAATAATTAAAGTGCAATATACATACATAATTTTTAATTTATGCTTTAAATAATATGCAATACAAATAAATATGAAGAGCATGTGAAATGTTAAATAGTAATATCAAATTTAAGCATAATAAAGAATAAGAATAATTGAAATTTTCTAAATATTAATAACATATTACCTCTATTGATTAAGAAGTTAGTTTACATTACTTAAATTAAATTTCTTGTACTTAAGATGGAACAGGGTAGTAGTTATGGACAAATCAATACAAGTTATGGAGTGTTGGCAATCTTACAGCTTTCCTTAACCCATTCAATGCGTCTTCAAAATTCAGGAGCGTCCCTCTGCGGCAGTTTTAAATAATACCAAATGAGATTACTCAATTTAAAAGTGAATCCTTTCAAAAAAATTGTTGTTGGGATCCTCTGTGGTTACAAACATCAGCCTGTATCCCAAGGAAAAGACCGGCGGAATGCCACAGGGGTGTGCTTGGATCTACCGCCAGCAGCCTTAGCATGCATAAAACCATAGTCGATCCAAATGCATTGAATGGGTTAGGGATATTAGAACAATTTCTTGATTTACACTTCCAAAGTTTTCCAACTCACCTGAGCTTGGTGTGAGTGGAGCATTGCTTGATCTACTGTGTGAAACCGATTTAATACATTTCATTTAGTAGTAATAGCTCATACAAAGCACACAGTGTGCTAACGTAAAAAAATAAACATTTGCTGTAAGAACCCCTCATGTTAGCCTATTTTAATCCTAATACCTCTTAAGCAACAAAGATATTTTCAACATTCACACATTATTTATAAATTCTTATGAATATAAACTTTTTTTTTGTTTTTACTTAGCATTGTTACTATATTATTTCTTTCATTGTATGTTGTACCATGTACCTAACTTTTTTTTAACTTAAAAAACAAATTATTAGACTTAATGTTACCGCACACAATCAATGTGCCTTATTTGTACACTTTGTATAAAAAAATAAAAATTGTTAAATTTGATTTTTTATTTATATATATATATATTTGGCCTGTACTCACATTGAAAAATTCTAATTTAAGTACCTTATTTTAATATACTTTGTTGTATTATATGTACATATCTTTTTAAAATATGTTAATGCCTTGAAAGGACCAATGTGCCTTATGTATTTCTAAATTATATGATTTTATTTTTATACTTTTTTTTTAATTGTTAAGTATTTTTAACCTACTTAAGTCAATTCTGAGGTGCACTGTACATGTTCCGATCCACCTGTGAGGTGTTAATCCGAGTAAGTGTCGGTCCAATAACGCACATCTAAGAAATAATCAGTGTATTGTCTGACCACAAGAATAATTAAAAAAAAAAAAAAAAATATTACACTTAAGTGTAAAATAATCAACCAACGGATGATAATGTAAAGTCAAACCGGTTTTTTATTTTATTTTTTTAATTATTCTTGTGGTCAGACAATAAATAAACTGATTATTCCTTAGATGTCCTTTATTATTTACTCAGTACCTAATAATAACAATGTTATCCTCTACTTATGTTTTAAGAATATCTGATTTACTTTAAAAAAGAACGAATACTTCCTTTCACTTCCAAAACACAATCAGAATAGTGATTGAGTAATATCTAACCTTGGAAATGATACCTTATGGATAAATTAGTGAAAAAAAAAAAAACTTTCCCGATATAGCAATTTTTAATCTTTTTTACAATCTCAAAGTTAGTATTTCGTTTTTTTTAGCGCGGTACCCGAATATATTTTTCTTTTTTCTTCTAATGTTTCTTTTTTTAGGAAATTGCAACTTGTTGTCTGTAATTACTATCCAAGGGATTTCTCTTGTTCCTATCGTCCTCTGTTAAATACGTCCATTGATTAGGACCCTGCTGCTGTTCAAGAGGAGCGAAGTTATCGTACTGAATCAAGTTGGGGTGAGGAGCTGGTTTGATTAAGTAGGGTGAGGAGTTATCACCTACTAAACCTCCCCCTCCGAGTTCAGCATCATTAGTGTCAAAGTTTTTACACATGTTGTCTGCTAGCTCCGCCATCGAGTTCATCATATTCCCTCTGTATCCTTGATTAGATACTAGTTGAGGTTCCCGCAGATATGGAGAGTTGAAATAAGGATTGTTCATATAACCCCCTTGAGGTACCAGCATAGCTTCCTCAGGATATGGATACCCTACTGGTTCCATCATGTTAAGCATTGCCTGTAATAAATCAGATTAATTAGAGAAATAAAGTTGTCAAATATGTGCACTTCAGTACATACGGTAATTTAACAAATACTTAAAATGGCTGCAGTTATTCTTTCTACTTCAACTAACTTTTTCCAAAAAAAAACAAGAACAAATGGAACTTGTTCATTAACCAGTAAAATAAGCCCAGACATTTATTAAATGTGGTTGCCATTTAAGAATCTAATAAACAACAATTCTAATAAACAATAATTCTGATAAACAAACAATTTTATAATCCAATCACACCTACTCTCTGTCCTAGCTCAAATCATTCTAAGATACATATACGTTTTTAATATTCCTATTTTTAGGGGAGGGGGTGGGATTTTTTTTTTCTTAAAAAATAAGCAAATTATAAAAAGTTCCTTACTAATTTTTTTATTTTATTTTTTGGCAAAGAGTAATAATTGTTTGTTATTAAAATATATACAGTGTGCGCAGATTATAATAGATGCATTGACATTGGTGCAGAAACTTATCTTAGTAGGTGAATAATTTTTATCGTTCTAATAAGTTACTATAAGATTATAAACAGTAATTAAATCTCCCCATCTTTCCTTCCTTTGAAGAAAAGTAATTTTATTAGCTGTAATATAAAGAGTTTTAGCACATAAATATTATGAGCAGAAATGCTTCTTAAAATTGTAATAAAAAGTACTGTTATATCTTGCTCAACATGAAATTAAACTTTGAGTCTTCTTCTAGTAAAACATTTAAATATAGTGTAGATCTTTATTTAGAACAAACTATGATTTTCCCGCTCTAGGTTATAATTTGACAATTTCTAATTTCCATCATGACTAGTTGTTATGTTAGCTCTGTTAGTTTATGAACTTAATTAAACTTCATCATTTTTAGTAATATCTTGTTGAGTTTTATTAATTGAGTCTATCAATGTTTATTTAACTTTTAATTTTTTTTTCTTAAAAATATTTGTGTAAGCAAAATCCCTCTTGTAAAAAGTCTGCTATTGGATTGGAGATTTGAGAAAAGATTCTACTTTGGTACAGCTTTTTCAAAATCATCAGTTCTGTAAGTTTTATATTAAGCTATTTTAATGTTCTTCTGTAGTTTCTAGAGATAATTATTATTTGACACATTACTTAACAGTTAAAATATTATTCAAATGAAATATTAAAATTATTTTAACCTCTTAATATTGTTAGTTCGTATCTAATTGAGTTCAGTCTGTTAAGATTAGTTCTTTTTATATGGCCTGAGGCCATTTAGCATGAGTAATTGATACGGGGTCATTAGCCATGTCCTGATGACCCCATGCAGGAGTGGTAAAACTGCAGAGAAAAAGAGCCTTTAGGGAGGATTGTAGAAAAGTGGACCACACTCGAATATACTGTTTCTGTTTCTCTCCCAAGTATAAATACATATAAAGTGATTCTCGGCAGTACTGTTTACTGTAGAAACCCAACCAAAAACCAAATGGGGGAACATTAGTTTTTAAAGATATAGTTTTTGGCGCATGAGGAAGGAAGCAATAGGTGAAGAAGGTTGAAATTAATGTGGGACTAACAATGTGCTGATTTTTCAGCTTGAATCCAAATGTAATTACTATGGGAGGAGTTTTGAGGAAATATGGAGGTTAAAAAAATAGAGCCATAGCTCGGGGATTCGCCACACACGAAGGCAGAGCCTCGGCTATGGACTTGCCGGAATTCAAGCCAGTTCCATTGAGCCACATAGGTCTATCTGAATTCCCTCACATACAGTAAGTTTTGGATCAACACAGGGCTATTTGGATAACGTGTGAGTGGGATGCTTTAGTGTGGCTACAGTCTGGTTGTGATAGTTTTAACTTTTGATATAAGGAGAAAATCAAAGGAGAGACAATAAAAGCTTAAGAATATATAATGCAAGGAAGACGGAGACTATAGCTCAAAGTTTCACCCTATATGGAACCTCTTGGCATGTTCCTTTTGTTTACCTAGTATTTAGCTACGTCTCACATTCCTATACTCTCACATATTCTAAAACATACTAATACATTCTACTAAATTGTACTTTAGTTGAGCTATTATGGATTTACACTATATTTTTATTATGAACATATTAGAACAAAATTACGATAGTAGGCCAAAAATTAAGTAGATGGTATTTTGTCATTTAATAGATAACCTCTGATTGGAAGTAATATTTTAATAACTAACCTATTAAGTGACAAACTACCTTCAACTTGATTATTGGTCTACTGACTAAGTTTGTACTCAGGATCATCAAAAATCACATTGTCCACTAAAAAGGGTGAGATATGGCCTATTGCCAAGCTATTTTACCCAGACGAACTTAGCCGACTACATATTCTCAAAAGGCACCAAAAGATTGACTTAGGCCATGTCCACACTATGTCGACCGACAATGTTGAATGACAATGTCGAACAAGTGTGTTTGTTCGACATTGTCGTTCAACATTGTCGGTCGACATAGTGTGGACACAGCTTTATACACAAAATTCTAGCTTGATGTTCATCAGACCCTTCTTTGCACTCTATCTCCCAGACTAATAGAGGTTTATTATTTTAAAAGATCGACCACTTAAAGTAAAATCAATATTTCTTTGATGAAGTTATGACCATATTTATATTATTTTTTCACATCCTGATCAACACCATATTCAGTCATTACAGGACAGGGGATAAATCACTTTATTTGTCAGAGGTTTCAAGTTCAGTGGAAGAGGGTATGTGCGGTCCCTATTAAAGTTAGAAGTATGGTTTTTTTTAACAAGAGTAAACCATGCGTTTATAATTTATTGATGAATTTTAACTGCATTGAATAATTACTTGTTAAAAGCAAATCATATTTTTCATATTCTTACTTTTTGTTTGTTAGAGCCATGTTGGGTAGCAGGTGCTGCAGGTTTTCCTCCTGCAGGACCTCTCACTGTAGCAACTGATTTGTTGGTTATCATCTGTTGTTGATTAGCATTGTCTTTGTTTGAAACCACTAGTTGACTTGGTGCTGGAGGAGCGTTTTGTTGAGTCTGACCTGGCTGTGCTTGTGCTTGTGCAACAGCCTGTTGCTGCTGCTGTTGTTGTTGTTGCTACAAATAAATAAATATTTTTACACTATATTACTTTTAAACTGCTATGTAATATATATTGCTTTAAACTGATATGTAACCTTCAGGAAGCCATGAAAATCTAAAAAATATTTAAATAATATGTCCAATATGTCGGTTTACTTTTATTATTATTATTTTTTTTAATAAAAAAAATAAAGTACCCTATGTTTGGTTAAATCAAAGTTATAAAACTAAAATGGACTAAATGAATTGCAATCCATGCTTCGAGATTCAAGTATAATATCTATTTCGACTAAAATCATACATCATAACTGAGCATGGTGGCATTAAATCAGGTATTCGTGGTTTTTCCCCTTGAGGAATACACTTTTTTTTTTTTTTTCTCCTCCCTTCTACAGATTCTAATGTGTTACGAAGTTGATCGGACGTATCCATCTAATATTCAAGAAATTAGAAATCTTTGTTTAAAAGATTAAATATCTTATTGCTAATATTATCTTTGGACGCAAATGCTATGTGACTTTCCATCAAAATAGAACTCTTTCAATATTTAATAAAAAATTGGAAATTTTAATTTAATTTAATAGTCTTGTGTTAGAAAATAATACTTGCATTCATTCTCAGAATGTAGGTGAAATATGGTATTCAAGTTATATTCAATGTCCATTTTTTTTTTTTTTTAATATTTGCTTGAATAAGTATTAACTTTTACTACTGATAACAGTGGTAATAGGGGACAATTACTTGATTTATATCAATTATCTTATATTTAGGCCTTGATATTTTAAAAATATATTCTATTCTATAAGTAGATTTAACTCCTAGTCATAGTCAAACTTGACTTAGTTCACCTTTTGCATCTGAGCTAGTTTAGTACGATCCTGCTTTGAAGGAGCAGAAGTTGCCGCTTCATGTTTGGCTGTAGTTGCTACTTGAGCGACTGCTTGAGGTGTGACTGGGGCTGCCATCGGTGCCGCCTGAGCCTGTGCCTGTGCCTTTGCCGTCGAGGTCTGTGGTGCAGCCTGATTATTATGTTGTTTCTGCTGCTGCATAGCACCGGTCTCTCCTCCATTGTTCATCTGCTGCTGCTGCTGAGGCTTTGCCTGTTCAACTTGTTGAACGGGCTCGGGTTGTTTGACTTGAGGTCTTTCGGGAAGGCTACCCTCTATTTCCATTGGAGGTATGGGTAATGTCCACCATAAGCTATCTTTGTGCTCTTTATTAGCTTCTTTGTTTCTACATGGTGTCTGTGCCGCAGGTCCGTTAGCTTCCATAAGAAGTTCTCCTGGTCTCACAGCCACTTCAGGGTATCTCATTATATTTGAATTTAAATTCCCATAGTTATAGTTATTATTGTACTTTCCACCGTAGTATCGACTGTTTGGATTTAGTTGCGAGTAATATTGACCGGATATTCCTTTTACTGAGATAATACTTAGCAGTAGCAACGAACAGCTGCAAATAATGACAAGTGACAGTTAAATTTACAATAGCTTATTATAGGTAGATTTTAAGTTTGGAAATCAGATTTATATTTCTGTTGCATAGCACCAGTCTATCCACCACTGTCTATCTTGTTGAATAATTTAACTCACCTGAGGGTAATATGCTGATAAATTTATATCTAGCAAATACAGATCAGGGCAAAATCAATAATAAAAAGTATTAGTTTATTCGGTAAAATGTTGAATAAATTTGACTCAGCTCACTTAATACATTGACATGTTTTGCTTATTATTTCTTATGACATTTTCTGAGAAAAATAGAAAAGATGAGGGTAAAAAAAACCGATTTTTTTAATATATAAAATAATGATTATCATAATAACCCTAAAATTTAATAGAAAGTTTTTATTTTGGAATAGAGTCTATGTATCAAGTTTAAGGTCAATTGGATGACTATAAGGGGTTCAATTAGCTCTTCAAAGATTTTGGGGATAGCCAAAATACACAAACATAGAAAATAGATTTAATTAAGTAAAATTGACATGCACTAATACTTACTGCGTTATAACCATTTTAATCACTTCCCCCTGACTATATATATATCACATTATATAACAGACATGTTATAAAAGATAAATCATCCTTATTGTAAAACTTATTTTTCAGTATTTTTTTTGTAAACAAAAAAATAATGAAAAGTCAAAATGCAAGTAGATACCAGTGATAATCAAAGAAAATAAGTAAATATTTTTATTTTTTTCAAAAAATAATTTATTTCACAACACTTGCATATTAAAATTTAAGTTGAGTATTAGTTGTTATAGAATAAAACAATTTAGAAATGCGACAGGTCCACAAAACGGAAACAAGCTTATTTAACAGGTTAATGATCAGAAATTGATTCCTGTTTCTTTAAAATTAAGGCAGCTTTCAGTCGGAAAAGACAGGGGACAGACTACAAGACCTTTCCTACCGAGGACGAGGATGCATGAACCAGTGTCTCATTGGTGTGAAAGCAACAGTAGTTTTCACCGGTTTAGTGAAGCAACCTGCTTCGAATCGCTGGTCTTTTCAGTGTGAAAGCCATCTGATGTGTCTTAGTCCTTTTTACATCAAAAATTTGTACTTATTTTAAATGTTTATTTGCTCCACTGCATGCTATACAACATTGTCACTTAATATTATACATTTCTCAAAGAGAAAATAAATTATATTAAATTCTAAAGAAAATTGTTACAGTAAAATATAAAAGAATAAGTGACAATTGAAGCATACAGCAGAGCAAACACATGCTAAAATAAGATAAATGTCAAATAAGTATTAAACTTTGATGTACTTTAGAATTATAATATAAACTTGATATTGACCTGAGGAGGGGTTGAAATATCGCAATATGTTATAAAAGAATGAAAACGTAAAGTCTTATTGAGTACCAGTTAGACCATGGAAGGAAATCTAGAGTAAAATAATATACAGAAAGGGTATTACACTTCTGCATATTTTTATTTATTTTGATAGTCCCCATTCTCCATCCTTGTGTGTCAATTACCTCATTAAATCAACTCACATGGTTTCATTTATAATGAAATGGACTGATAAGTAATTGTAATTATAACAATTGTTGCTAGTAATAAGAATCGTAGGGTTGGGACTTCGATATCGATATATCGGGCCCAAAAATATCGATATTTTATATCGATATTGATCTTTCGATATATCGGCAATATCGATATTCGTAGAAAATATCGAATAGACCTGTTTTAGGTCTGTTAAAGCCCTCAAAAACACGAAAAAAGCTCCCCGGAGGGCNCAAATGCATTGAATGGGTTAGGGATATTAGAACAATTTCTTGGTTTACACTTCCAAAGTTTTCCAACTCACCTGAGCTTGGTGTGAGTGGAGCATTGCTTGATCTACTGTGTGAAACCGATTTAATACATTTCATTTAGTAGTAATAGCTCATACAAAGCACACAGTGTGCTAACGTAAAAAAATAAACATTTGCTGTAAGAACCCCTCATGTTAGCCTATTTTAATCCTAATACCTCTTAAGCAACAAAGATATTTTCATCATTCACACATTTATAAATTCTTATGAACTTTTTTTTTGTTTTTACTTAGCATTGTTACTATATTATTTCTTTCATTGTATGTTGTACCATGTACCTAACTTTTTTTTAACTTAAAAAACAAATTATTAGACTTAATGTTACCGCACACAATCAATGTGCCTTATTTGTACACTTTGTATAAAAAAATAAAAATTGTTAAATTTGATTTTTTATTTATATATATATATATTTGGCCTGTACTCACATTGAAAAATTCTAATTTAAGTACCTTATTTTAATATACTTTGTTGTATTATATGTACATATCTTTTTAAAATATGTTAATGCCTTGAAAGGACCAATGTGCCTTATGTATTTCTAAATTATATGATTTTATTTTTATACTTTTTTTTTAATTGTTAAGTATTTTTAACCTACTTAAGTCAATTCTGAGGTGCACTGTACATGTTCCGATCCACCTGTGAGGTGTTAATCCGAGTAAGTGTCGGTCCAATAACGCACATCTAAGAAATAATCAGTGTATTGTCTGACCACAAGAATAATTAAAAAAAAAAAAAAAAAAAAAAAAAAAAAAAACTGCTTCATAGTCCCAATGGTGGGTCCCACTTCTGCATTTCTTTGAAGAGGATGGTGCAACTGTCATAGTGATGTCAGACAGTTACATAAAAATTATCGAGGAGTTTGTGTGACCTGAGCTTCGAAGGAGGATCAATCTGCAAAACGTGTGGTTCCAACAAGATGGGGGTACAGCTCATACGGCCAGAACTTCTATGACTGTTCTTAGGGCCATGTTCCCTTCCCACCTTATCTCATGACATAATGATGTCCTGTGGCCACCCAGGTCACCAGATTCACCGAAATGCAATTTATTTTTATAGAGATATTTAAAAGCACATGGGTATTAATTAAAACCTCGGCCACTGGATTCATTGAAGAATGAAATTCGTCAGAATTTTGCTGGAATCGACAGACAATGATAGAGAATAGAGGGAAATTTTTATGAATGCCTCCACCATTGCATTAGAAAAAATGGTCATCACTTGAAGAATGTTATTTTTCGTACATTAGCCACTATTTTAGGCATTGTTTAAGCTATCTGTTTCTATATTTTAATACATTTTACATACAAAATTACCCAAGTTCTGATTTTGAAAAATGTCCGTTTCCCATGCTCCACCCTGTATAATCAGTCTAGGACCTAGGATATTGGATGGACATTTCAAATTCAGTGTGCCCAAGTATAGATTTTACCCTATTTGTATTGTTGTTTTGCAATTGTGTTATAAAATAAAATTACTGTACTGATGATTAAAAGGCACTTCTTAAATTATTACTCCCCTTATAAAAAAAACAGAAGGGATTAACATTCTAAAGAAGGTGTACAGAAGGTTCTTTTTTAGACTGTTACTCCCCTCATAAAAACAGAAGTGTGATATTCCTTTGCCTCAAAGTAAATTGGACTAAACATCCCTTTATCTTAATAGTTATTTAGAAGTAATGTATTAATAATTACATTTATATTTTAAGAAAGCATTGGGGTGTAATAATCTAAATAAGTAACATTTAAGATAGGTCATGAAATAGCCAGCTACATGTAATGTATGTCAAAGGTCAAATTTACAGACAAAAGTCTTTAAGTTTATGGCAAATGAGTATGTTGTATTGATTAGTTGAAATGTGATATTTCTAAATTAGCTTTCCACAAGAAAGTGATGCTGATTGACAATAATACCAAGTTAATTAATGAAACCTTATAAATACCGGATCTATTATTCCAACTCACTTCAATAATCTAAATAAAATAATCTTATGGTCAAATAGATTTCGGCAAGTAACAGCTGTATCTGCTTAATCCTCCTCTCATCTTATTCAGTGTGAAGTATTAATACCCAAGTGTGACATGGGCATTTGTTTCACAGCATACATTAAACTTATAACTTATTTAGAATGAAATTAGTGAGGTACGGTTTAATAAAAACAACGTAGTTTAACCAACTAGTTTCGTAAAATTTATTTAAATCATCAGATACTAGATCAGAGGTCGGCAACCTATTTACCTACAAGGGCGCAATACCTAATCAGAAAATCAAAGGGTGCATCGTGGTTGATGAGAAACCAAATAAAAACTGCTACCTTAGGCCTCTTTCACACGAGGCAACTTAGTTGATTCAACTAGTTGACTGGCGGTTAAAAAGGAGTGCAGCCGGGTAGGAAGTGTTAAGGAATTGCCCGAGTCCCTTCACACGAGTCAACTCGTCCGCCCAGGCAACTAGGAGCCCAGGCACATGTGCCGCTCACCTTCTCATCCTAACTAGTTGATTCAACTAAAAAGACACTACAAGGCATTAGCCCCTTCACACGAGTCAACTTAGTTGAGTCAACTGGGACATTTGTTCGATATGGATTCTACTTTCTCTTTATCCTTATTAATAATTTATCCTCGTGGCTTAGTAGTTTCGTATATA
>KZ651065.1:232257-260046 GCA_001010745.2 Gerris buenoi
TTTTTTTTTTTTTTTTTTTTTTTTTTTTTAATTTTGAGTGGGGTATCAAATGAAAGGTATTGAGACAAATATAATATATAACGTGTTATAATATAACATGTATGGGTAATATTTAATTTTCCGCCTCATTTTGTCAAAAACATATAGATTCCCCCCCCCCTTACACTAATTTTATGTTCACGATACCAACAAACCCTTTTTACGTGAGACTTCACGCTTATACAATTTTTTTATTATACCGATAAATACATTGTGGGATAGAGAAGTTGAATCAACTAAGTTGACTCGTGTGAAAGAGACCTGAAAAAGTCTTCACACGGGCAGTCAACTAGTTGAATCAACTAAGTTGACTCGTGTGAAAGAGGCCTTAGGGGAGCGGTTTTAAAGTTAAAGAAAAGATAAATTAAAAAAAAATAAAACAAATGACAATTTATGTCATATTGAATATTGGCAGGTGCATTAGAAGTACACTGAGGTACGCAAAAAATGAGAGTAATAAGAAAAATATAATTTTAACTATGTTAGATTATAAGTTTTAGTATATTCTAGTAGGTATAGTACATATCCTGATAATATAAATAAATGTTACAAAACTGGTTAAACTGTTACTAATTCAAATCTTATTACTTACCGATAAAAGAAATGATTCCCAAAAGTTCAAATAAAAATAAATACAAGTATAACTGAACAATAATTTATTTACAATGACAATTCAACACAAAGTAATAGTGGTACATAACTTATGTAGTTTTACAATTGAAAATTACCAAGAGGAGTTTAAAGTTTCCTCCTCTTTCTAGGTCGTGGGGGATTCCAGGATACAGGAGTGAAGTCAGTAACTGATATAATGTTCATTCCTCCCATCTGAAGTCCTTTTATAGCTGACTGTAACAAACAAATTCAAATGATTAGTTACATTCTTGCTTACTTTATGAATATTTAAGTCGAGAATTAGCTGATAGGAGCATGTGTAGGGTATGGTACACAATAATATCACCAGGAACTTCCTACATTTGCAAATGGGGGCCACTAGGTGGAGAGGACAACCTAGACATATATCTTCGCATTACATAGAGAAAGACCTCCACACATTAAGTGGCAGAAGAGGTGTGAGGGCAGAGCCCAATTTGGGTTTTAGTGCTGGAGATAGATAATGAATACCCCAAATTATGATCCAGGCATCATCAGAAATCCTCTAAATTTTAGCCCAACTCACCAAATTATCAAGATATATGGATATTAGAATTAGTCTCTGTGGAGTATAAAATAAATTTATGGAAAGATATGAGAACGCTAGAACTGTTTCTTCTCCAGGTTTGCATTATGTTTACTTGTTACTCACCATCAAGTTAGGTACTATGTTAGGCAAATATTTAATTGATTACCCACCCTAAATTTGTTAACAACTTATAAGGAATTTCTTTTTCTACATAATAGTTCAGTCAATTTATACAAAAAATTTGGGATTCATTGCAAAAGGTCCGGTAATTTTTTTTGTTCAGAATTTTGGGGCTGCACTCCACGGGTGGCCTCAAGGCCGCTTATACAAGGAATTCCTCCTGGTCTGGACTGTATAGTCCAAACCACAAGGATTTCTTCTTTGTGTAAGGCTGTCTTAAAGGTGGTAACACCTCTTAGTCTAATTGACTATTAAAACAGGGGCATATTTACATACTAAAGAAATTTGGAGGGAACCAAGTAAATGAGTGCATTTATTCCCTCACAAAAGAATAGAGATGCAGCAAGGGGATAGATAACTTAAATAGATGATTATGATCAAGCTTAAATTTACTAATTATTCTGAATGGTTTACCAATATACTATACTTCGGATTGAAGCCACCCATTTCAAAACTGAGGTGGTTCAAACAGATATTTTGACAAATTTCGGAAAAATTAAATCTTCTGTAAAATATTTTTGTTACCTAGAAAAAAATTAAATAGCTCAATCTTTGAAATAATAAATTCAATCCATTAAAATAAAAAGTATATTATACATCAAGATGTAAATAATTGTGTTGATAACAGTTATTGTTAAAAAAAAAAAAAAAAAATTATTACCATTCTTCCTGGGCCAAGACCTCTAACTCGGACTCGTATGGTGCCAAATCCTTTGTTAACAGCAGACTGTAAAACAAAAAAAGTATAATCAAAAAGAAAATAATGGATATTTTATCATCCCACCCATGAAATTAAATTTATAAAGAAATTCATAACTAATTCTATAACTCCAAGCATAAGCAAGGCTCCAGGTCTCTCAAATTTCATATGAACCCAGAAGTTATACAAGCAGTGCTTGGTAGTGAATTAACTCTTTGTTTTAAAGTTTTGACAAGACGTTGAAGAAACTTTTTTACTTTAAATCTTCTACAGTTAATCTCCTTAAAATATTTATTTTTAACTTATTTCTGTAGGGATGGTAGTAGGCTGATAAGTTAACTTTACTACTGATTAAATACTTCAGAAAGATAACAAAAAATGTTACCATGATTAAAAGTATATTTTTTAATTTATTTTTTTTATAATTATAAAAATNCTTACATATGAATCTAACATTATAAGACGTTATCCCGGGAAAAATCTAGTTCCTGAGAAAATAGTTTTAATCGCGAACTGAAAACTCAAAAAATAATAAATAGAAAACACTAGGCTAGCTAAGTAATTTTGAACTCGTATATGAGAAAATTTGCCTGAGCTATCTCGGACCGATATTTCTTAAAAGATGTGACCACATTGTTTTAATATTTTACACGAATTAAAGTATCTTTTTAATAAAATTTAATGTGTATGCAGCGGGTTCTAATTTGGATGGGACCATCTGTGCGTTGCATTCGACAAACCATACAATTTTTTTAAAAAGTCAGATGAGTTTTTTAAAGATAATATGTGTAAATAAAAAAAATAAAAAATAAAAAAATCATCATCCCTACAGACACAAGTTAAAGAAAAATATAAACACTTTTTTACCACTACATGATTTAAGTACATGGGGCGTAGAAACCATTAAAATCATTTAAGAGGCAAGCTGAAATGTATTATCATAGTCTCAGATAACTACTCTTAACTTTGTGATCAAAATATAAAGTTTAAAGCAGCCCCTCCCCCTTGCACATCACCCTTAATTGAGTTATTGGTCCATAGCAGAGCAAGGAACATATTTGATTTGATGGAGATTTCAAATAATCTATTTATGATTAATAAAATCCTATTTCTTTAGTCAAAAAATCTTTAATGAATTTCGAGAACAATTTTGTTTATAAATCATACCAGATAATTAATTATAATTTGTGGCAGCAATTTTTCTTTTAGAATAAGTACACATATGATATTTTAACTCCAAGGTTCAACTCTAAGGACATATTCCACTAGTGTGTGTGATGGAGGCTTGAGCACTGAATTAGGTATAAACTGTCTCATAATAACTATAAAGCTATCCATAGTTGAATAATCAAATACCGTAGCAAAAGTAATGGCAGTGGCCTGGGCAGCTATGTTAGTTCCTTTTCTTGTATTCTTAAATCCCTCAATTCCACAAGATCTCACCATTTTGATTTCTCCTAAAATAAAAAATAGGAAATTATTATTGAAGGGGAAAGGGGTATAATTATTCCATTGCTTAAGGTCAACCAAGAAGTGATTAAATATTGCTAAATTAAGGCCCTCTGCACACAGAGCAACTCAAAACAAACTGATTACAAACTCAAATCACCAACCAGTTGACTATTGAAGCTGTGTAATTGAATGGGACACCGCACACGGAGCAACTCATAACAAACTGGATTTGCTTTCTGTCAACTCAAAAATTACCTGAGTTTCCAGTTGAGTTGCTCCATGTGTGGAGGGCCTAATACTTACATTCAAGTAAAAAATAAACACTTTTTATGTATTTAAAAATATTGTGGCACATAGCTTCCTCGCATCCAATCATGTACTTTATTGATGTTATGCTTTTACTACTCATTGTATAATTTATTTAATTATTTCTAACTTTTTTTAAATCTGTCAAAATAGTTTAATTTTTTTACATAAATAAAAATATAAATTTAGCAATGTTTAATATGTGCAACCAGTTAATCTATATGCGAACTTCTTACAACAAAACAACCAAATTTTTTAGAAATATGAATTTGAAGAAATAGATGTAAATAAATGTATGTTTATGAGTATGAACTAGAAAAACAACTGGATGCACAAGGTTGAAACTTATATAAAACCAACAATGGGCTAATTATGACCTACCACCAAAATTTAAAATCAGACTGGTAGTTTTTAAGATGTTACATCGAAAAATTGAACAACAAACAAACTGACAGACTGGGGACCAAAACATTTTCCGATGTCTGAAATGATTTCTGGAATTTTTAAAAAGAGTATGAAAAATGTTCGTTCTTCAGAACATTCACATAGCTTCGGTAAGCTCAAAAGCAAAAAAGAGGGAAAAATTAACTTAATTAGACATAATATGTATAGCAAAAGCATAACATCATTAAAGTAAGCATAAGAGACTAATTGGATGACTATTTTAATACTTACATATATTTCTTTAGTTTATAAGGATTAAATAAATGATTTTAAAATTTAAACATAAATTTGACTAAACATTAGATCTTACCATCTTTATCAGTTAAACTAAGGATGGTGTTGTTTTTAGAAACTTTGATGTTGCAGATGGGAATGTTCTTAAACGGCAAACCATTGAACAGCATATTAGGCGTGTCTTCTGTAGGAAACATATCAGAACGCCTGCAAACATTAAATATCAGTTAACAGTTAGATGGGTTCATGTGACCTATTTGAAGAAAAAGAATACACTCCTAAAACAACTCTTGAAGTAACCGGCCACAGTCTTTATTATCACTGGTACTATCAAAAGGCTGAACTGAATGAGATGATACAGTCGAGAATCGCTTGGCATGAGTTATAAGAGATTATATCCCTTTGACAAATCTACACATTTGAGTGAGTCCCCACCCACTTTTATAACCATCTAAATATTTAATATAATTTGAGTTTATATTTGAATAACAAGTGAACTAAAACAAAATAAAAAAAATGAGCTCAGGTGGGTCATCAATGGCACATTTACCGGCTAATCTTTAATTTAAATAATATTAAGGCTGAATTAGTGTGTTATACATACGAATTAATTAAAGTGTCGATATTGAGCGATCTTTCTCCTTCTGTTCCTTCATCTTTAGCAGGGGACGAAGCTATGAGAGTCCTCCTATCGTCACTCTTAAAAAAAGTAGAACAACTGCTGATACTCCTCAACGAAGTACTCCCTGAATTACCGCACACATTCACTGCCATCAAAGACTTGAGGACTAGCCTCACTTTATTAAACATTTTAACTACTTATAAATCTAACAGTTACTTATTCAATTAGCTAATAAACCCTAATAAATAATTCGGATTCTTTACTTTAATCAAATCATATTAAAAGTTAAAAGAAAACAAACCTGACTTATAACCAATTTAAAAATACAACCTCACCAACAAACTTTACAGTGTCTCCCAGAGATGAATGATAGTGATTCCGTCATTTTTTTTTTTAAAGGTACATAATATTTTCGTTGTTTCAATTTTACTTTTACCGTTTGACTTAATTAATAGTACCCCCTGTCTTAATTAATAGTACCCCAACTCTGCACATAATAAAATTTATTTAAAATTTAGGTTTAGAATAACAATATATATTTTTTTTATAAATGTTGGTAGTAAACTGACATTTATGATCAGCTGATATTTGTGTATCTTTCATCTGTGATCTCTCGCTGATAAATTTTTTGGCTAGTCGTTTTTTATTATGGGTGTGTTATTTGAATTAATTTGATTTAAGTTAAGAGTTGTTAATTAGTCGTGTTCGTATTTATTTACAGTTATCATGTAGCTTCGATGTGTGTTTCGTCGTTTGTTGAAATTAGTCCGTATTAATCGATAAGGTTTTCGGGCAATTGAATTCGTTTTACTTGTACTGTTTTTTAGAGTTATTGTGATAAACTTCTAGTCGTGTTGTTATTTTCGTACTATTTTTTATTTTTATTCTATGCCTTTTTCAATTCTGGTGGAATTGAATAGGGTGTGTGTTTGTGACCGCGGGATATGTTGCATGAACCCTCGAAGGAGAACGATGGAAGTGGTTCGGATTCGAGACTCAAGCCGATAAAGTTCTTGACGAACTTGTTCCGTAGGAAGAAGTCCGATCCGACAAGAGATGTGATATCGGCCGAACCGTGTGTTCATGTTGCGAGAGTACCGTCTAGTCTGTCTGTTAAGGAAGTGATGATTTCGGCTTGTCCTACCTCGCCAGCTACCCCTGCCAGGCACAGAGATATTGATGCAGACATGGAGGCTCTACGTATTTCTAGGCATGACAACCCATTCCTCAAAGTAAGTTTATATACATCTCTAATATCTTATTATTAAAGGTTTGTGTTCAATGTGTTCGACAGTATGTTTTGATCGAACAGAGGACGTTTTAAATGATAATATCCCTTAGTCTGATAAACTATCTAGGCAAAGGGATATTATACAGTAAACTGCAGATTAACCTATATTTTATATATTTAAGTTGAAATCAACAATTAAATTCCCTAATTCAAATTGTTGTTTTAAGCATGTATTACTTATTTACTATCTTAGTTCCAAGTTATTGGAACTGAGACATTGAACTATGAAAATTGACTATAAAAATTGATTTTTATTTTGTAGCAAGTATTGGCTAGTCGAGAGAGCTTAGCTGATAGTCTTGAGGAATCTGAGTCTGACGATACCACTTTAATGTCTCAGGTATTTTATTATTTAATTAATTTAAAACTAATTTTTATTAATGAACTGTATGTGACTGTATCCATCGTAGTTCGGTGGTTAGGTAGATCATTGTGCCTAAAATTTTGGGTTTGTGGTTTAACTCCTGGTCACAGGGCGCATTTATGTATTCTTATTATTATTTTTATTCCTTCCTCTTCAATAATATTAATTAGGAAAAAACACATTTACAAAATTACAAAAAAAAAAAAAATTTGTTCAGGTCAAAATGTCAGTTTTGTATTTGTGTTTTCCTTTAGATTATTATTATTCAGTATAAGATTGTTTTTAAACAAAGAATCTTAAAACCCTAAAACTATTATTGATAGGTTAAAGAGCTCTTAACATTTCAGGGATCTTGGAATACTTTAGTTAAAGGCTTTTATCCAAGTTTTGTAAGTCTTATTAAAAAAATCCAGAGTTATGAAGAAGGCAAATATGAAGATTATAAAAAAAAAATCTGTTTTATGGTTCTCTAAAGCCGTGTCCACACTATGTCGACCGACAATGTTGATTGACAATGTCGAACAAATGTGGACGTGTCTTTAGAATTTTTAAAAAATCTAAAGACACGTCCACACTTGTTCGACATTGTCGTTCAACATTGTCGGTCGACATAGTGTGGACGTGTCTTTAGATTTTTTAAAAATCTAAAGACACGTCCACACTTGCTCGACATTGTCGTTCAACATTGTCGGTCGACATAGTGTGGACGTGTCTTTAGATTTTTTAAAAATCTAAAGACACGTCCACACTTGTTCGACATTGTCAATCAACATTGTCGGTCGACATAGTGTGGACACAGCTTTATGAATCAGAGTCAACTTTACATGAAAGGAATGTTTAGGTGAAGAAAGTACTTCATTCCTCTCAGCCATATCTCAATTTAATTCATGTTCAGGCAGAAATACACAAGCTAGTAACTCGCATAAAACCATGCAAGTAGCTTGCAGAGGAGAGTTGCAGAGTAGAGTTAAAGGGATGTGTAACTCTGAAATGAAAAGCACCAGAGAGAAATTGTACGGGGTTTGATTTTCGTCTTGCCAGTGGCACGAGTCAATGGGGTACTTCTTAAGATTGTTACTCCCCTATGTTTTAGGAATATAAATAGCTTTGACTAAATAACTATTAAGACAAAGGGTTGTTTAGTGCAATGTACGCAGACAAAGGAATATCTACATTTCTGTTTTTATAAGAGAATAATAGTCTAAAGAAAAACATTCCATACGCCTTCTTTAGATTGTTACTCCCCACTGTTTTTTTATAAGGGAAGTAACAATCTATAAAAGTGCCTGAAAGAGTTAGGGATATTACTAAAGCATGCCTTGTGGAGGTTGCTCGAACGTTACCGATCATCTTGATAATAAAAGCATGCTGTTTCACTTCGAAAAAGTACACAACTTCTCAGCATCCTAGCTACTGGCTTGCTAATTACTCACCACTAGCATGCTTTGTTTCTAGTATATGTACATGTACAGTCGACTATCGATAACTCGAACCTCAATAACTCGAATTCCTCAATAACTCAATTTTTTTTTCGAATCCCCTTCATTTCCTTATAATGTTTGCCTTAATTATTACCTCTATAAGTCGAGTATTTCAAAATCTAAACCTCGATTAGACGAATTTATTTTGTTTTTAGAGCCGTGGGCAACCTCTATAACTCAAAGTTTTGATTCCATCCCCTCTATAACTTGAAGCTCACAGGTGCCTACATGATCACATACATTAGTAGAGTAGTAGAGTACTCGCATGTCATAGTCATACAGTGAAGTCGCATATCATTGCTTCCCCTTCTTTTGAGGATTCGGCATGCCGCCAAATACTTTATCAACTATCCTAAAAATTCTGGATAAGTAATGATAATGCAGCAAGTGGATTAGCCAGCTCAGTGAAGAGGGCAAAATATGTATATAGTTTTTGTTTAATACACTGTATTTCTTGATACTGGTTTATTACTCGAGTAGGAACCTCTATAACTCGAAGTTGGTTATTTTAGACCTCAATATCTCGAACCTCGATTAGTCGAAAAACTCGACAACTCGAATTTTTCTATTTACCCCTGAAGTTCGAGTTATCGAGAGTCGACTGTATTTCCATCTTTCCTCTTCTTTTTCTAATGGAATAGGCATGAGAAACCTTGTCTAGTGCAGACAGTACTTTTTTCCATGTATTAATTTGTTCTACTTTAGTGTCGTTTAATAATTTATTTTACTTCTACCTTGTACTGTTGGAGTAATATGTGTTTTCTATACTATATCACTATCTTGTGTGCTAACCATTATTAGTTCGGAAATTATTAATTATTTAACACATGACTATTAAATTATTGTTTAACCTTTATTCTATGCTTAATTTGTTTAATATAAATCTGTCTTTTAACTAGGAGTTCCTTGGTGACTTGGAGACAGATCCGTTGAGTTTACCTGAGGTTCATGAGCATATGATCCGTTCTCCTCCTCCTACATCTTGGCCTCGCTCTCCTAACTTCAAGATGTTTAGATTCGAAACGGATCAGAACTCTAGTCAGGTCAGTTACTTAATCTCCAATGTATATTTATCAATTTGTCGATAGAAATATGTTATTTTAATGAATGTATTAAAAATAAAAAATGAATTGTTAAATATATTTAGATAAGTTCACTATATTTAGATAATAAGATAGAAACAAAATATTAAAAACATAATATAGGTAAAGGGGCAAATGTGTGACAGATTGTCTAAAGGTAATACAGGTCTTCTAAAATCTAAAATATGGGCAAGGAAATCTATAGACTGATGAAATGAAGGTTGAACTAATTTGCTTAACAAATTATAAGGATATCTCAGTATGATTTTTTTTTTAAAGTGCATTGTGAAAAGAAACGGTGGGAGATTTTATCAAATGAATCTTTAAACATTATTTCCCTTTGCTTTTAGTAATCTACGGATTCATTAGTAGTTTTGACGGAGATTTTTTGGTATTTAGATAACATTATGGTATTCTTTGGTAACTGAGGAAATAAATACTAATGCACATCTAAAGAATAACAGTGTAATGTCTTACCACAATAATAATTACAAATTTTTAAACAAAATTAAGAAAAAAAATTTAAAACCGGTTTTAAATTTTTTTGTTGAAATTTCTCAAAGGTTTTTATAATTTATATTATTTATCAATATTATAACTTGAATAACATTTTAAGAGGTTAAATAATTTTGTAAGAATAAGAATATTTTCTTTGAAATCAATGTTACTCTTTATTATGGCTTCCTTTGTTTTATTTTACTTTTTCACATTAAGATGAGTTTAACCTAATTCAATTCCAATGGATATTTGGCTCTTGTCCCTTATTTTTTGACCTTTAAAGAAATGTCATTTTACATTGATCTTAATTTTTTTTTTATTTAATGAAATGTGTTATGTTATTTTAATTACTTATCGCCTAAAATTAATTTAGTTCATTTATCATCATTATTTATTGAACTTTTATCTTTACTTTTTCATTGTATAATAATGTTTTCTGTAGTGATGATTTTCATTATATTTTGCACTTATACCATTTTGTATGTTATTAGAGGTCGACCAAGAAGTCATGGAAATCTGAGGAGTGCGCTAGTGTCGTCATGTACAGTCAGTTTTTAATAAAATAGACCACTGTCAAAAAACACAGTGTTGTTCTTTGGTTATTAATCATTTTATTTTTTTAACTTCTATATTTTTTGCAACAGGCAACACTGTACCTGATAAGAAATCACTTCTACTATACGATAATATCTTTATATTATTATTTATTGATTATTCCTCTTTATTTTTGAATTTGATTAACTTACTTAATCAAACATTTTATTTCATCCCCGTTAATTGTAGCGACCTTCGTTTTTGCATCATCCCGTGGATTCGTGGATCTTACGATAATCGTTTAGGACAGTTGTGACTGTGACTATAACTCGAACTCGTCCTTTATAAAAACAAACACACCAGGAAACCTATCAGATTGGAAACCTTCCTGTTGTTATTCGTGAGATTTGACAACTAGAATAGCACCCGACTATACCGACTTCGGCAGTACTCGGAAGTTCCGACTTTAAACGAAGCTAAGCTTTCAGTTTCTACCGTGTTCATGACTTCTTGGTCGACCTCTAGTATAATATGAAAGAATCAATTTAACTGTTTCTTTTTAAATTTCTACTTCTTCTGCTGAGATGTTTGCTTATAATTTTGAATTCTCTTGGTGCACAGCTGTGTTTTATCTCTATTATGCCATTATACCAACAAAATTTAAATTCAATTAAATCACAATTTTGTTTATATTGTCTTTTTCACTTATAAATTTTGCTTTACTTATGTTTCGGCCGTTCGCCAGGTCGTTGGTTATAAAAGATATAGTGGACTGTATCGTAAATAAACATGAACATAAATTTTTAAACGTATAATTAATAGGTTAATGTGAACATAATAAAATAAATATATAAAACACAAATCAATGTTCCGCCTGAATCGTCTCGTATTGTAGAACTGACTGAATGGAGGGAGGTCGAGACACCGCCCCACCACGCCAAAGTAAGGTGGGGAAGGCAGAAACTAGATCCCCACTCAACATAAACTTAAGACGGCGTCAACAACTTATTTGTATAAAAGATGTTATTATTTTTATGTGTTAATATTTTATTTATTTAAATTCTAGGATTCCTTATATAGAAGTAAGAGTCCAGTTCCTCGATGCCTCTCTCCTAGATCTGAGTATAAACAGGATTATAATATTCCTGGTATGTATCTTTTATTTTATTATTATTATTATTTTAACATATGAAAGTTAATTTTTTATAATGTGCAATTTGACCCTTTTAGTTGGTCATCATCAGGGAACTAATGTCATAAATACAGATGTGATTTTTTTTATGATTTCCTGGAAGGAGTACCATGAAAGAAGGTAGCTCACTCTTGTGACAAACGTGTCTAAACACGTTAGTGTTTGCTTTGATTCTCGGAGGTGAGATATGTTTAAACATATTGTCACATAATTGTGTAAAGTGGCTGAGATCCCTTTCCTGAATTACCTAATGTTGTGTTAACCAGGTCTAAACAATATAGGAAAGAAAATGATTACCCGATAAATAAAAAGGTATTTTAAATAAATAAATAAGTCTTCTTATAGCTCTTGTATCCTAAAGAATACCTTGATATTTTCCTTATTGTGTCTATTCTTTAAAAATATAATATTTAGTTTTATATCTTTCAACAATTCAAAGTTTCACTACAAAGACTGGTTGGAAACTGCTATTGACATTCTACCAAGAAAGTGTTAACTAAACAGACAAATATTGGGATGGAGTGAAGATAGTTAAGAAAAATCGTGTAAAATGTTTTAAAAATAATAACAGCAACTACAGGAGTAAAAAATCACGGGGAAATAATTACTTGCATCCAAGTACTTTTTACGTTTCATAGGTTATTAGCACATGCGTTATTTTATTATGAAATAACTTCTTTTTTATTACCCCACCGAGCCACATATGAAAGTAAAAAATAAAAATAAAACAAATTTTCATTGGCCTGTCATAAGGTATTAGCATGAATTATTTAAATTTTAAGACTAGCGGTTATAGGGTGGTTGGGAGGAGGGGGATTTGGAAAATTTTGATGCTAAAACTGAAATATTGGCGGTACACAATACTACTCTTCAGTGGCTTTCATTTAATAGTCTACTCCAAAATTAAAACAAATAACAATTTTTGAGCTTACTATACTTGTCTAAATTGCACATGCACTTATTTAATTTTTAACTTTGCTATATTTTTCCTATGTGTGGGTCAAAAAGTTGCACCAGTGTTTTAAATTTTAACTCTCTAGCTTGAATGGTTCGGGAGATGTGAACTAAAGTGTGACAGACAGACAGACACAACTCTTGCGAGGACCTATGAAACACTAAAAAGGATTTATTGGTAGTTTTGTTCTTAGTTCTTCAAGTTACTATAGATGGTCATGTTTATAAAGTGCCTGAATAGTTGGAGTTTTTGATAATACAAATAGTGGTCTCAACATTTCATTTTCTTCATGTCAATTTTTTTGCTTAAAAATATAGTTTTAGTTTTTATTTTATTGAGGTGGCTCCTCCTTTTCTTATATAAATTTGCTTGGGTTGCTTTTAATGGGGTTACAGATTCAAATGCAAACACAAAACTTTCTTCTCCTCCATTTCTCAGTTCTCCCCTGAATTGAACATCGGTGTTATAACATCTTAATTGTAATGTTCATTGTCTTTTGTAAAGCTTGTGTTTGCAGTACCCTGCCGGCCATACTTTTAGTTTGTTCAAATTTGTTTTGTAAAAATATGTTATATCACTAAAAATCATATAAAAAATTAAAACTAATATACACTCTTTAGCCTTTACAAACACACTTTTTTGAGTGATATATATGAATTTATATTCATATTTAGATTACATTTAATTTCACTTGGTATTGTTTTAACATCTGTTAGTTTTCCTTCTTTAGACTAATATTTAGATGTTTTATCTTATATTAACACAGACCAAGAAGATAACGAAAGATTTAAAATGTGTGAAAAATTCCGCTACGTTTAGTACTTCCTTTCAATTTCTACTTTTCACTTTTCTCATCATTAAACTTTCTCTGGTTATTAGCATGTTTTTTTTTTTTCTCTTTTATTGCTTAAGATTATTTCTTTAGCTCCATATATTGTTAATAAATATGACAAATTTTATATTAACAAAGACCAAGAAGATAACGAAAGATTTAAAATGTGTGAAAAATTCCGCTACGTTTAGTACTTCCTTTCAATTTCTACTTTTCACTTTTCTCATCATTAAACTTTCTCTGGTTATTAGCATGTTTTTTTTTTTTTTCTTTTATTGCTTAAGATTATTTCTTTAGCTCCATATATTGTTAATAAATATGACAAATTTTATTCAAGTAAAAACCAGTAAACTGGTCAATTTTACTCTAATGACACGATTGACTACTTGATTTCACTCTACTATTCAATTGACGTTAACTGTTTACACCACAGACTTTGCCCATACACTGCAAAAGTACCAGAGGATATAAATGGAAGCCAAACAGAATTAGGCTTATACCTCTCAGACCTATTTAAAGTAACAGGATCTCGGAGCAAAATATCTTTAATATGTCTTTAGAAACAACTAAAGCGACTAACTTAGTCTATTAATTGAAAAGTCTTAATAATTGATGTCTCACATCTATACAAATTGTTGTTTGTATTAAGATTTGTTTCGGGAGAAAACAACTTTTATTTGGAACAAAATTCAGAAAGAAATAATAATAAACATAAAATTAATTATGGCTCTTTTGAGAAAAATTATTTGAAACATATTTTTATTATATTTTTTTTTTTATTTATTTTTTTCAGATGATACCGGCAAATCTACAGGCCTCATACTATCTCCTAAGTTGTCTATTCCTCTTCGTTCTCAACAGAGATCTACAACTGATATACGAGGTATAACCAATTCAAATTCTTAAGGGGCCCTCTCACTTACAGTTTAACTGAAGATAATGACCTGAAAGTCCACGGAGCTTGGCCACACACTCGTCAGTTTTCCTTAAGATGACGGACTGGAGTCGGAGGTGGACTGTAGGTGTGTGGAGGGTAGAGGCAAGGATCAGATGGAAGGAGAGACGACAGTCCGTGGACTGTCTGGCCAGTGCCTCGAGGACAATGCCGTCCTACACTATCAGTCTTTATTTTGTGTCTTTATTACAGTGAATCGTCTTTATTTTGTTTATTTCCCTCCGTTGGACTGCAGTTAAAAATCGACAGATATCGGCCTGCAGGCATTTATCGCAAAATTTATGGCGCATACAGGCACAGATTTGTAGTTCTTTATGATTGCCTGAAGGCGGTGGACGGGTAATGTGTGCTGGTCTGAGATTTGGGCCTTACGTTAATCGTATACGACAACGGCCTGCAGTTAAACGGTAAGTGTGTGGGCCCCTTTACCCATACACTGGCCCCAGAGCTGGCACTATACTTTTCGCCGTGACAAACATAATTGTATTATGCTACCTTCATAAAACAATTCATTGAATAAATTTCCAAACACTGATCGAATAAGTTAACATTAATATTGATTAAGTTTACAAAATTATTCTTGATTTTTTCAAAACAAATATTAAAGTAAATCTTTTGCTTTATTTTGTTTCAGAGAGGAATTTCACACTGTTGACACCAGCACCTCTCCGCTCTCTAACAGATGTGAGAAGGCTTCGTACATCTGAAGATAGTCAGTACCTTGTACCTTCTGACAACAGTTGAGCTAAGTCTTATCAGATCGCTAGCTTCTAAATCCAGACCTTTTATCAGTTGTACCTTTCATCGGTGTAATATATCTAATTCACTTTAAAGTGTAACTTTATTGTGAATTAGGTTCGGGTTACATTTTTTTAACTTAGCGTAATATATAAAAAATGCCTTGATGTGTAAACATCAAATGTTTAAGACTTGTGTGTTTTCCTAAATATAATCATTAGGGTTTAATTGATTGATAAGTGATCACTGATAAGTCCTAAAAATTGAAATGTAGGTAGCAGGGTTGGCACCCGGGTGGGGAATATTAAAAAACCCACCCGGGTAAAATGAAAAAACCCATCTNTTCGTACTCAGGATCATGAAAATCACGTTGACCACCAAAAAGGGAGGGACATAGCCGCTCTCCACCGGTTTGTTTTTTTCAAATACCTATTGCCAAGCTATGTCCCGCAGACGATCTTAGCCGACCACATATTCTTAAAAGGAAACAAAAGATTTACTTATACAAAAAATTCTAGCTTGATGTTAGTCAGACACTTTTTTGCACGCTGTCTCCTGGACTATTATTATTATTGTTATTTTGTAGAAAAAAACCTAATACATGCTTATTTATAGGGTTTACCAGACAGGATTTGTCATATTAATAAGATTTATTACATTTACACATTTTTATATGTTAGAAATAACTATTTTTTAAAAAACCCAATAAAACCCGAAAAAACCCGGGTTTTATTAAAAAACCCAGGTGGGTTGGGCTTTTTCCAAAAAACCCGGGTTTTTTCCAACCCTGGTAGGTAGGGTTAATAAGATATACTTGGTATTTAGGTGTTTTTTTAATTTATGTATTTTGTAGATTTGATAGGATTCGAAACACCAGGAACAATAATTCTCCTTAACAAAAGTTAAAAGGATGTGTATAATGTAAAACATTGTACTAAAACTGATTTCAAAGATAACAGTTCTTAATTAGTTTAGTATTTATTGTTAGTTGTAATTTTTAAAATTATTTACACTTGGTACCTTATTTTAAATTAATTATGAATTAGATAATATATATTTTTTTTTTAAATTCAAGTATTTTTGTGTGATGCAAGTGCTGAGACTAAAAAATATGCAAAATATCACATACATATATATAATAATTCGATGATAACTATAAATTATTTTTGAGCTTTGAATGGCATATACTTTATGAAATCCTGTTTATTCCCAGAATCCTCTATTTTATACTTGGGCAAAAGCAATATTTATTTACATCTAAATGTAAATGTATAAATATGTATTAAAATGACAAATGAAATTACTTGTACTATAAGTAAATATTTTGGTGCCTTTTAAGAATATGTAGTCGGCTAAATTCGGGAAATAGCTTGGCAATAGGCATTTGAAAAAAAAAAAAACGGCGGAGAGCAGCCATCTCCCACCCTTTTTGGTGGACAAAGTGATTTTCATGACCCTGAGTACGAACTTAGTTAGAAGACCAATAATCAAGTTGATGGTAGTTTTTCACTTAATAGGTCAGTTAGTCAAATATTACTCCAAAATCAAAGTGGTCACCTATNTATTATTATTAGTTTCTCATTAGATTTCTTAGTAAATATTTAGTTTAGGAGAAGAATTTGGAAGTTTGGTAATTAAGGCATATATTTTTTTTATGGAAGAGAATTTTAAAGAGTCTTGACATTCAGAATTTTATAACAACCCTTTGATACATTTTTACAAACGTTAGTTTTTGGGGCTAAAAAAAATTTTCTATTTACTTTTATTTTAATAATGACAGTAGAGGATAACTTGTGGTGCAACAGACGATATTTTCAATTTAAAAGTTAATTTAGTTTTTGGTGAAACCTAGTTTGATGGGTTAAAATTATCTCTTTCAACTGTCCAGACACTCCTAGCTCTCATTAATCATATTCTCTCTCAATGTTTATGAGTGTTCTAGAAATGTTTTAAAGATTTATTTATTTTATTAATAACTGAAATAAAGATACTGGTTTGCAATTGAAGCCTAGATATACTTACTTGCTTAGTTAGGTCCTTTTCTACGAGTAGATGTAGTGGAACTTTCCAATTTTCTCTTTCTTGACATGGTCTTTGCTTTGAAGAGACGATCGCCAGGATTGGATGTGATGTTATCCATCCAAGTCATCCTTCTTCTTCCTCTGGGACTTCTTCCTTCACAGCGAGCTTCTAGGACTTTTTATGCTATCTCTTTTTGTCCATTCTTCTCATAAGTGCCCAAACCAGCTCCCTTTGCATTTTTTTACTGAGCACATGATGGGCTGCACTTCCAATCCTAGCTTTATGGAGATATATCTGATTCAGTCTCTTCGAGTTTTATCAACAGCTCTTCTTAAGAATCTCATCTCTGGAACCTGAATCCTTTATTTCTTTCTCGATAGTGCTCACAATTCATATCCATACTTCAAGGTAGGAACAGAAACTGTTTTGAATACAACCCTTTTTGTTTTCTTGCTAATATCCACTTTAATTATAAAACTTCTTATTTATTGCATAGAACAGTTTACCTGTGACTGCAGCCCTTGTGCCTAGATATTTAAATCATAAATACTTTTTAAGATACAAATACTTTTTGTGGCTTCTTTTCCTAAATATTTGAGTTAGGCAAACAGAGACAGCTGTGGAAGACTTTGTATGGAAACTATGTTAGGTATAATAGGAGTGGCTCTGCTATTCAATCTACAGTGCTGTAAACTTAATTTAAGTAGTTCAGCTCAGGATATAATTTTCACCTTATGCTTAATTATAGCGCCTCATATTAAGTAGCTACAAACTCATACCTTCGGTCACTAGGGTTGGCTGATTATGGAAAGATTCCAAATTCTTTCTCTTGCCTTTGTTAAATTCTTAGAATAAAATTATTTCCTTGAAAATTGGAATGAAAAAAAATATAGAATAGACAAATATAAAATAGATGCCTTAAAATTCCAAAAAGAAAAATAAATCTTTACTGTAGTATTTAGGAAAACACCAAACTTAAATATATTTCTGTTCTCAGGTTATTTGCTTGTTTAATTTATTGCTTTCCACACATTGTGATCAATATGTGCAGCTGGATTGCACATCTTATCGCGTAAGCCATTCCACCACTATTATGAATAAGATTTTTATTTTGATCTAACTAGTTATGTATGCATTGATACCTTTAAACACACTTGATCTAATCTAAAGTACCTAGTATTAATTTCATTTTTGTTTTATTTTTCTAGTCATTTATATATTGAGATTATTGTTAATGATTCTAGTCTCAATTAACCATTCCAAAGGTTGTATTATTATAGGCTTAGCGTTATTTTTATTTGCCCTTTTATTTATGATTTCTGGAGGTAATAATAATTACTCAATTTTATTTATATTCTCTACTGGATTGGAGGCTAAAATATGGGAAATATTAATATTTTTTAATATTGAAGTTGAATGTAAATTGTTCATTTGTGTAGTTTTTCTATAATTATAGTTTTAATATTAATAAAATAAAATGTGCAAGATAAAAATTTATAAAACATTTTATGACTTGAAGAAGATATTTAGATTTCATTGGAGTGTATTTATATGTACTTCTATCGATGAAAGGGATCAGGGTCATCTAGTGTTATCTTATATAATCTCTGGAACCACTATTGGAACCAATAACATTGAGTTCAATTCACAAAGGGGCGATATGTGTTATATACTTATAAACCCATTAATATGAAAAGCGGTTGATCCCTTTATGCGGTTTTGTTTTTTGATTAGTTTGTAAAATAATAATAATAACTAATTAAGTAATTAAATTGAAAAAAGTAAAATTTGTAGAAACAATTTTACAGACTGCCATAATATTTACAATAAGAAAGTCACACAAAAATCTACGAAAAAAAAAAAAAAAAAAAAAAAAAAAAATGTTGTTTTCTATTATTAAAAATATGAAATAATTTATTTGTTATTTATTGTTTTATTAGGGTGTCAGACAAATTTATTTGTTATCTTGCATATTTGATTTAAAGTTGTTTAATATATTCTAAGAATACCATTGATTTCAACTGAGGTTTTGTGTAACTTACACATGTTGAATGTATTTGGTCAGATTGTTGCTGATCATTTGTTCAACTTATAATTTCATAGAGTGAAGAGGTACTGACCGTCGACACTTGCTTGATCTGAGGATCACTGGACCGGTTTTGGCTATACCCCATTATCAGAAGAAGAAGGATATAGATCTCCTAGAGTCGAAATGAACTCTTAAGAGTCTCCATCAGACTCTACGAGTTCATTTCGACTCTAGGAGATCTATATCCTTCTTCTTTTGATAATGGGGTATAGCCAAAACCGGTCCAGTGATCTCAGATCAAACAAGTGTCAAGGGTAAGTACCTCTTCATTTAATAACTTACTAACTTGCGGTTATAATCCTCAATTTGACTTCAATTTCATAGAGCTTAAGAAAAAAGTTATAAATTAAACGGTTTGATTTCTTTTCAAAATGATTAGTTTATTATTTTGAATAAATTGAAGAAAACATAAGTAAATACTTTATTAAAAGGCAATATATAACATTTAAATTGTTCATTATATAAATATGTTGTTACTAATAATATGGTATTTGATTAAAAGAATAGCTGATAGTAATTTTATGCCCAAATAAAAAAAAAATATATATATATACATACATTAAAAATGTATTGGCTTATTAGGGGGAAAAAATACAAACATGTATCACATTTATAAAATGAAGTTATAAAATAAATATTTTTTAATACTGTTTATAGATAATGTATTCTACAAAACTTAAATAGCAATCAAGTTAAAGCATGCTAATGTTGTTTTTAATTCTCATAAAATTTAAAATTCTGATAGTGATAGTTTTTTTTTATTGAAATGAATTTATAATATAAAGGGAAGAAAAAAGAAAGGATATTGTGAAATTTGAAGCACCTCAATATGTTGCTTAATTTTTTTTCTTTAATAAATTTGTTCATTGTAGATTTTGTTGTACTTAATAAATGTAATAAAAGAATAAACGTGATCAGTTCATAACTAAGTTATATTTTGGCTGAAATATTGTGAAAGAGTGTTAATGCATGATAATTTGGTACTTTTTTACTTTGATACCCACCAGAAAAGAAAGAAAGTGGTGGGTAACAAATTAAAAGAGGTACCCCTTTACTCCTCTTTTTGTTTGTTACCTATATTGATATTCATAAAATGTTGAAAAATAAGATTGGTAAAGTAGTAACAACTAAAACAAAGGGATCTTTAGACTAATGTACTTTGGGACAAAGAATATACCAATTTTGTAAGTATAATTTCAAAATAAGAAAGGTGGGTATCAAGGTAAAAGAGGGCCAATAATTCTTAGGCTTCATTTTCATCGGCTTCTTTGGAGCACTCCACTCTACTCATTAAGGTGCCACTCTTTCATTCACCTCTATCCTCTCCACACTTCACCACTCATATCCTACCTCTAAGTTCAGATTACCCTTTATCTGTATCTGCTTGTTGCTAGTGTGGATCCATGTAAGCTGATATTGGCGTCTTGTAATGAGGATTCATCTTATGATTTGTACTTTAATCGTCTCTAAACTACCTTTCCCAAACTTTCTAATATTGATTGAATGTCTAACACTCCATGTACCCCACAGGCAAAGCCTAGACTCTACTTCGGCTATGGGAAACTTTCTGTTAACAAATTCATAGAATATGATGAGCTGTGAACTTATCTTCTTAGGTGAATAGAAGTGTTTGTTGAGTGTTTGACAGCAGAGAGTAGTTGCTTACATACAAAGAGAGCATTGGTGCCTTGGTTGTTGACTAGAGTTTCGGGAAATGGAACCACTATGAATGGCTTACTTGGATGATACTACCAAATATTTCATATCACCTGAAGAGTGGTGTTTCGAGGTTGCTCATGTAAAGGAGGCCTAAGTGCAAACTTATTCAGATTATAATCAAACCTTGAGAATAAATGTTACAAAGTCAGAACTGATCAATTGAACCGACAAAATAAATAAATAAAATGGTTTGACTAAAATTTATAGTTCACCAAGTTAGTTGTTTTTTACTGATCAGTTTTATTACCAATAGTAAAAAACCAATTTAATTAAGTAGTTGATATAATTGTTTGTCACATCAATTTGATGATAATTACTTAAGGGGTTTAAAACTGAATTTTTATTGATAGTCTGATCTCAATATTGTTTGAAGAGATTCATATAATGTTATTTAAAATACAATATAGGTGCGCTGCTTATTTAAACGAGAGATTTGCTTTTGATTGTTGGTATTAATTTATTTTCAAAAGCCTATAATTAATTGGTAATATAATGAATAATTATATATAAAAGAATCAATTTTATACAGGGTGCCATTGTATGATTTGGTGTTTGTATTTATTTATACTTGTTACTACTATTAAGATTACCATTTTTAAAATGTGTGTTTTATTGGTAAAAATTATTATATTGATTTTTTTTTTTTTTTTAAGTTTATTTTTTGTTTGTGATACTAAAAGTTACTTAGAAGCATTGTTGAGATTCAATGCTTCGGAACAATATTCCTGAATAAAATCCTATTTTTAAAAAAGTTCCTTTCATGAACCACAAATTTTTACTGTGTCCACATTAGGTCCTGTGTTTTATCAGTCTCCCAGCTTTCATGTCATCATTCAGTCAGCTTTAATTTCATTAAGTTCAATCCTGCAAAAACATCCCTTATGGCTAGAACATTTCTTTGCACATTTATACGTTGAACAACCAGCAGTGGGTGTCATGAAAACATGTCATCGATAACTCTTCCTGAAATCTTTAGCATGTCTTAAAATGGAAAACTAGTGAAGGATTGAGAACTAGCTAAGATTACCAATCTCCCAATCAGTATTTTTGCCCCTTACTTGATTTATACTAAGTTATTTTAATAATATGTTACCTTTATTTTCCCTAATTTTAACTATTTATTGAATTATAAAAAAAATAAAAATAAAATATTTATAGTAAAACTTTCAATCAACTTTTAAAACTGCCATTTTACCAAATTTCCATATTGTATATTAGAAAAAGAATTTATCTGATAACTGCTTCAAATCCTCTTTTTTTTATAGTTTTCCAAAAAAAGAAACTAAAAAATAAATTTGAATTTAATAATTTTTTTTTTATATTCCAAACACCAAATTTTCTAATGCAACGCACTCCATTTAATGTAGTAAGCTCAATGCTTTCAATTAAAAAAAAATGTAATAAATTAAAAATAAAACAATTATTAAATTAATGGTGTTCAATAATATACTTTAACGAAATACATAAACAAACATTTCAATCATTTTGTAATTATTTGAGCATGTTAAAACAAAATGTATTATTATTTTTAAACATTCTGACTGTTTAAAGAATAATTTTTACTCTATTGTAATTAATTTTGCAACTTTCATGTAACACAGAGAAATAAAAAAAAATATATAAAATAATATATAAAAAAAATGTTCTTTATTTAGTATTTTTGTGTTCAACATTTTGTCATTAAAAAAAAAACATGTTAAATATATAAAGATGTATTTATAAAAATATTAAAATTTAAAATTATTGCCGTTGATTAAAAAGAATTTATGATACAATTTTAAATTAAAAAAGTATCAATTATTTAGATGGAAATATTTATGATAATAAATACTTATAAAGAAATTATTATTATTATGAATAGAACGCAGGATTTCTTGTGTGCTAGTGAAAATAATTTTCTTGCTATATTTAACATTCAAATTATTTATTTAAAAAAAAGAAGAAAATCCTTACTTTTCCTTTATTTTTGTGAAATCATATTGGTTATTATGTGTATGTATGTCAATATTATGGAGATGTATGTAATATTATGAGATCATGGTTAAAATTTATTATATTTAACACAAATTTAATTATGTTTGTATAATCTAAAGTGAAATTTGACCACTTTAATTATTTTAACTTTATTTTATAGTTATGGCTGCTTATCTTTTATTGAATTTAAAGTATGTTGTGAAGTCTTTTTTTTTTTTTTTTTTTTTTTTTTTTTTTTTTTTTTTTTTTTTTTAAAATAAAATTTTTTTTTAAAAGTTTTTTTTTTTTTTTTTTTTTTTTTTACTCAAAAGGGAGTTAAACCTAAATTTAGCCTGAAAGCTCGGGTTTGAAACTCAAAGAAATAGACTAAGTTGTGTCCTTTGTTGCTATCTGATTTATTCAGGACAAGAGGGAATTTTCCATTTCAAACTTCCTCTTAATATGATCATCAGTGGTAACTCCCATGTATTTAAACCATCACCTGATATATCAATAATGACCAGTTTCTGGCGAGAGTTTTGCCAGTATCCCCCACCATTTGTCTACACTGATCCCCTCTTGATGGGCGTTAGTCCTGATGTTATGGTCTTCATCTAAGATCATTGAATCAGCGTTAAATGTTTATCAACTTAAATGCTTTGATCGGGTTGGAATGTTAATCAATAACATGGTCACTGCAGGAAGACCTAGGATTCATGATGTTACTGAAGAAGCCTACCGAATGTATAACTCCGTCATAAATTGATTTCTTTGGTCATTTTATATTGGTTTTTTATTTAAATTTTAAGCCTAGATATTAAAATTCGAATTTTTAAGAGAACTGAGAAAATGTTACTCACTTTAATGCTCATTATACACTTGTTAATATTTGTGTTGTATTTTAATACTTGTCCAACACCATATTTCATAATGTTTAAATAACTTATGACTAAATTTATTTAAATATATATTACGATTAATTCTAGTAAAAATATCTTTATGATCGTGTTATTGTTGCTCTCCTAATCCTCTCTACAGTAATTCAAAAGATTAGAAATCTGTTTGTCCACTTAATTCAAAGTTCTTTAGATCTTGTTTGTTTATGGTCAGTCGTCTCGATATGGAATGATTCAATCAACCTGAAATTTGTCTCATTTGATTTCGCTCGATAAAATATACATAAAAAGGATATCTCACTTTAATAGTTATGTTTAACATTAATGAATTACCACTTCCCAAAAAAACGTCGTTCTACCCCTTAAAATATTGGGGACTTCAGATATTCAATGTCTTTCTCTCTCTCCTTCTTCACTCTAAATTGATAATTTAATTTTCAATGCATAATTTTTTATTTAATTATACTTTTTTAAACAAAAATATTTAAATATTTAATTGAAAACTCAGTTCATCAAATAGTACAGTCATTGTCAAATGAGTTTTAGGTGTTTTTTTTTTTTTTTTTTTTTTTACAGCGCAGGATTTTAGAATCCTGAGCTCTTATTGGCTCCCCACTCTATTTTGTCCAACTTTCACGTGCTTGCAAAGCACGAAAACTAATTTGGTGAAGACTGTAAGCTTATAAATCATCTCGTTATATAATCTAGGCCTAGGCTTTAAAATTACCTAGTTTTTATTTTATTATTTTTAAAATATGCATTTTGTTATTTGTCCGCATAAACTTTAATATTTTGTGAATTGTCATAATACTATTTAAAATACATACTATTGTCATAACTCATTTAAAACAAATTGTTGTAAAAAGTGATAACAGGAAATAAATAAATTTAAAATAAATAATAGGTTTAAAAGTAATGAATTTGAATGATTTTTAATATAAATATACAGATTTTGATAAGACTTATGGCTCATAAAAATGTTTTGTATTTGTGATACCCTTATTATATGCTTCTTATCTACTAATATGTAGTTGAATTAAGAGTACCCACATAAATAAAGCTTTATTATACCTTTGTGAATTTTTAAATTATTTTTTATTTGAATGTAAACCAGATATATTTGTGTATTTTATTTTTATCATATTTTTTTTTAGTAGAAATAATAGTATAAAAAATCATTCAAATTCTTTCAATTTACTCCCTTTTTCAAATTGTTTGTATTATTTATTGTATGTTAATTTCTAATTTATAGATCTTCTAAATTTTTATCAACACAATGTCATTGTTTCCGTGTAATGTTCTGATATTTCTTGATAATTTATTATTATATTTAATTGCTTCTTTGTTTATTCAAAAATTGTATTATATTGTTTAATTTTCAAAATTCTTATATTTCTTTGAGATTATTAATTTTTCTTTTCCCTCCTGTTTTATTTTGGTCTAATATTAATTGAGGAATAGATATTAAATAATTATTTTTCCTAGAATAAATGATAAATTCAGCCTCAATGAAATTGTATGCCTACAGGGTTAAAAAAAAAATAGATAAAAAAGAGAAGATAATTTGTCTAACTAAAATCCTCCACTAATTTTAATTGTTATTGATAATTTCTCCTCTGGTTTAAATTAGAGGTATGGTCTTGTCATGGGTGTAATATAATTTATTATGAACCAATTTAAATTATTCTGTTCTAATTTTAATAATTGAAAAATAGTTCCATCAAAAATGTTTTCTTTTAAATCAAAATTATAATTTTAAATTGTTTCTTTAGTTTTAGAACCTATAATACGAATATGTAACTAGTCAGATTTTTTTTTCAAAATATTATTTTAACGCTAATTATTTTGTTTATTATTTCATTGGTGCTGTTTGTTTGTTATTTTATGTGATATTTAGTTTGGTTTTTAACATGCTGAAATTCTTTTTCTTTCAGTGTCAATTAATTGATATTAAATTTAATATTTTTGCTCTTCATTGAATCTCTTAACACATTGCTCACTTAATTTTTGTTATGAATCTTTTTTGTTTTTTTTTCTATTGTCACCATGATTAATTTTGTTAAAAAGTTTGCTTTTTTGTTTAAAAAAAAAAAAATGTTTAAATTTAATTTTACAATTAAAAGATTGATTGCTGGAGCTCTTGAAGGTGAAAAAAAAGGATTTTTCTTGTTTATCAGTTTCCTTTACCATTATCTATCCTGCCTTTATATTATCTAAATTTAATTAAAACCTTAGATTTACTTTCGTTCCATGATCAGAGAATAAGAGAAACGTGTCTTTTTTCTACGTATTTGTTACCCTGTGAAATCTCATAGTATGATTAAAAAGGGAATGAAAAAATACAAAAGCCTTCCATTTATGAAACTTACTTTGACTTCTTATTGGCGATAGAGATGAATTAAATTAATTAAAATTAATTTAATTAATTAAAAAAATGAATAACATTTTAAAGAAATTAGTCAAGTAAGTTTTCTAGATGAATAAAATAAGAAAACTTTCTGGTTGATTGAATCATTCCTTATCAAGATAAAAAAATTGTGTTTTTACTAATAAAGGCTATCAATGCCGGTGGTTTTCCCAATAAAGGTAATCAAAGCCGATGGTTTTCCCAATAAGGGCTATTAAAGCCAGTGGTTTTCCCAATAAAGGCTATCAAAGCCAGTGTCTTTCTCAATATATCAAAGCCGGTGGTTTTCCCAATAAAGGCTATCAAAGCCAGTGGTTTTCCCAATAAAGGCTATCAAAGCCAGTGTCTTTCTCAATATATCAAAGCCGGTGGTTTTCCCAATAAAGGCTATCAAAGCCAGTGGTTTTCCCAATGAAGGCTATCAAAGCCAGTGTCTTTCTCAATATATCAAAGCCGGTGGTTTTCCCAATAAAGGCTATTAAAGCCAGTGGTTTTTCCAATAAAGGCTATCATATCTCTATTAGAAATTATTGAATCAACCTGAAGTTGTCTTGATGCTACATTCAAAATAGTTTTTGTAATGAAAAGGAACAGTTAAAAAAAAAGGTAAATTGGGATATTTAGATATAGGTGGGTCATATAGTGCAGATTTACCCCTTAAATTAAGCAACACTGTAACATGATAACCCAGTAAATGAGATTCACTTTTATACCATGTTATTGTGAACAACTATTTTTATGAATCTGAATTGAAGATGGCTATTTAGTAGCTGAAACCAGTTATTTGTTATAAGTAGAGTTCTGATTTTGCATATTTGCATATTTTTTTTTTACTGCCCCAATTGATTTCTCTTTCGAATTATGATGTTTAGAATGCACTAGGCCACTTTAAATTCAAATTTAAAATTGCATATTTTGGGCATTATTGCATATAATTGCATATTTTCGGCATAAGTGCATATTATTGAATATTTTCCCATAAATATGCTACTTTTTGAGAGAAATTTCCACTAAGGTCCATATTTTATATCATGTTTCTAGTCATACATTATATTATCTAGGTACCAAAACCCTTTTGATGATTAGAAGTCATTTACTGTGTAACGGTGCACGTACACCCTGTCTTAAGCTTCTGCCAGGACAGGGGGTTTACCCGTCACTACTGGTTGATACCCGAAGAAGGCTGTTTTCTTGTTTTTCGACTCAATCCCGGACAAAGCTACCGCTGAAGATTTATATATAGAGTGCTGCCCTTGTTATCGGATTAAAATAACTTCGTTCACCAAATGAATGCACAACACGTGCATTAGAGTATTACATTAAGGTCAGAGGGCTTCGGAGATTCGGCAAATTAGGCCATCCTAAAAGCAAAAAGTGCCCTTAATTCAGAGATTGACATTTATTAAAGCTTATTTCAGAGACCTTCCAAATATAATTGAAAAACTGGGTCTGATTAGGGAAAGACTTAGACAAAAAATTCTCCACCGTAATCCAGGCTGGACCACTGTGGAGAACGTCACCCGCATCCTGGAAGGGGCGGAGGGTAGAGACGAAATAGAAGATGACGTCGCTGCCCTAAAATATATTCCAGTAGTGTCGTGCGACTTTGTATTGAGAACGTTTT
>KZ651065.1:298325-319118 GCA_001010745.2 Gerris buenoi
TATAGGTCCAGAGTTGGGTGGGCATCGTCGGGCCCCTGATGAGTCGGTAGCGACGAAACGATGCAGGACATGGCGTTTTGCCGAGCCAACATCTTTGTGACGTTTGTCTGGTGTTGGAACAGTTCCTATGTGTCACGCTTGCGTGGCACATCCCTTGGTGTCTCTCACATATGGTTTAGCCTATTGCAGTGTGCAAACACGGTATTACATTGCTAACACCTTAAATAGTTATCTTCAATGCTAGTTAGATAATATATAAAAATAATCTTTGTTTAAAAGAACAAAGTAAATTATTGTTTTATTTACATATTTTTTGGATTGGGACATTAACTCTTCTAAGAGAGAAATAGGATATGTGTGGTTTTTTTTATTTTTTATTTATTTATTTATTTTTTTTTAAAGCTTTACATTTAAATAAAGATTCAATAATCCAACAATATCCGTGGCAAACGTCTAAGTTTTACGTCTGAACAAGTTGTTAAAAAAGAGAACGAAAAATGTTTCCTTTGAAACTCACTTAATGCAGATCAGATTGGTTGGAATCAAAATGGACAAATTCATCCTGAGAGGAAATAGGCCATACCCTTACGCTGGTCTTAAAGTTTTTGGGTGTAACTTTTAATAATAATAAATAGATTACAAACATCTATAAAAAGCAGCTATTGCAGGTTCCTAGCATTAAAAAAAGTAATTATAATCCCCAACGTAAATATTTAAGCATTAATTTAAATGCTTTCTATAGGTATCCTAATATGTAAGATATAACTGAACACATTTTCCATTATATATTATTTAATTTTGTTGCGTTTCTTTCTTAAAGTTTTTATAAATGTTTATACTAGATTATCTAATAGCATGTAGAAAAATTAAGTATTTTCATTAGTTCATGACTATCACCATAATACTCAGTTTTTTAAAAGATTTTTTAAAAAGATATCTTTACAAAAATATTAATTGCAAGTTCATAAAAAAAGCCAAATAACAATTTATTATAGAAGACAAGTAAATAGTCTTGACTCTATTACATATATTATATACATATACAGGGTGGGCGTGGGAAATGGACATTTTCTTACGTGGTGTTGGGACGTCCGCTGTGGTAGTGAGTATGAGGTAGTGGTGGCATTCAACGGAGCAGGTGTTGCCTTTGATGACTTAGTCGGCACAATGCCAGAGTGGACGCTGCAACATCGTGTATTCCCATATGTACTTATGTTCGTTGTGGTGAATCTGTTTCCGCGACTTTACCAGCATTTCATCGCGCATTCAACATAAAAAATCGCATCATAGTCCCAAAGTGACGGTCTGGTGTGCGACTGGTCTTACTTTTGGCCGTAACCCTTTGAAAAGTACAGTGCAACTGTCACATGAGTGACGTCAGAGCATTACATAAAAATTATCGAGGAGTTTTTGCGACCTGAGCTTAGAAGAAGGATTAATCTGGAAAAAGTGTGGTTCCAACAAGATGGGGCTAAAGCTCATACGGCCAGAACATCTATGGCTGTTCTTAGGAAAATTGCTAAATAAATAATTTTTTAAAAATTATATTTGACATGAAGCCTAATAAAACTTTAAACAAAACAAATAATAATAAAAAAATACTGTTTGGCATTATTTCCCAACCTTTTTGACCTCACAGCACACTAATCCCAAACTATATATAGCCGAGGCACACTTGACACATTAATTGAGTGATATTAGTAATTTATCATATTAATAGTAACATAATTGTACATTAGTAAATTACTAGTGAACATGTAAAATAGTATTTAATTTAATACAAATATTATATTAATTGATGTGGAAAAACAGAAACATGTTTTTATAACATACACATTTTCAAGTTCTGATCATTATCAATAAGGCTTTCCATAAAATTTCCATTAGCTTTCCACTAGAGTGGTGCACCTATGAAGGCACACCAAGGTGCTGTGGCTCACTGGTTAAGAAACACTACTTTAAGGCCTTTCTTTATTTCATAACCGAAAAAATCAAAATACTAAACACTCTCTTGGACGGATAATCTAAAAGTATGTTTTATGTGTTTTACAGAGTTTTTTTTTGGCCTGAAAAAGGAACCTGCATTGGCTATTGAGTTTTTATTCCACCTTAGGTCCAGGGTTGGTCTCCAGTCCATGGGTTGGGTCCAGGTCAGGTCCAGAGTTGGGTGGGCATCGTCGGGCCCCTGATGAGTCGGTAGCGACGAAACGATGCAGGACATGGCGTTTTGCCGAGCCAACATCTTTGTGACGTTTGTCTGGTGTTGGAACAGTTCCTATGTGTCACGCTTGCGTGGCACATCCCTTGGTGTCTCTCACATATGGTTTAGCCTATTGCAGTGTGCAAACACGGTATTACATTGCTAACACCTTAAATAGTTATCTTCAATGCTAGTTAGATAATATATAAAAATAATCTTTGTTTAAAAGAACAAAGTAAATTATTGTTTTATTTACATATTTTTTTGGATTGGGACATTAACTCTTCTAAGAGAGAAATAGGATATGTGTGGTTTTTTTTATTTTTTATTTATTTATTTATTTTTTTTTAAAGCTTTACATTTAAATAAAGATTCAATAATCCAACAATATCTGTGGCAAACGTCTAAGTTTTACGTCTGAACAAGTTGTTAAAAAAGAGAACGAAAAATGTTTCCTTTGAAACTCACTTAATGCAGATCAGATTGGTTGGAATCAAAATGGACAAATTCATCCTGAGAGGAAATAGGCCATACCCTTACGCTGGTCTTAAAGTTTTTGGGTGTAACTTTTAATAATAATAAATAGATTACAAACATCCATAAAAAGCAGCTATTGCAGGTTCCTAGCATTAAAAAAAGTAATTATAATCCCCAACGTAAATATTTAAGCATTAATTTAAATGCTTTCTATAGGTATCCTAATATGTAAGATATAACTGAACACATTTTCCATTATATATTATTTAATTTTGTTGCGTTTCTTTCTTAAAGTTTTTATAAATGTTTATACTAGATTATCTAATAGCATGTAGAAAAATTAAGTATTTTCATTAGTTCATGACTATCACCATAATACTCAGTTTTTTAAAAGATTTTTTAAAAAGATATCTTTACAAAAATATTAATTGCAAGTTCATAAAAAAAGCCAAATAACAATTTATTATAGAAGACAAGTAAATAGTCTTGACTCTATTACATATATTATATACATATACAGGGTGGGCGTGGGAAATGGACATTTTCTTACGTGGTGTTGGGACGTCCGCTGTGGTAGTGAGTATGAGGTAGTGGTGGCATTCAACGGAGCAGGTGTTGCCTTTGATGACTTAGTCGGCACAATGCCAGAGTGGACGCTGCAACATCGTGTATTCCCATATGTACTTATGTTCGTTGTGGTGAATCTGTTTCCGCGACTTTACCAGCATTTCATCGCGCATTCAACATAAAAAATCGCATCATAGTCCCAAAGTGACGGTCTGGTGTGCGACTGGTCTTACTTTTGGCCGTAACCCTTTGAAAAGTACAGTGCAACTGTCACATGAGTGACGTCAGAGCATTACATAAAAATTATCGAGGAGTTTTTGCGACCTGAGCTTAGAAGAAGGATTAATCTGGAAAAAGTGTGGTTCCAACAAGATGGGGCTACAGCTCATACGGCCAGAACATCTATGGCTGTTCTTAGGGCCATGTTCCCTTCCCACCTTATCTCATGACATAATGATGTCCTGTGGCCACTCAGGTCACCAGATTTATCAAAATGCAATTTTTTTGGGGGGATATTTAAAAGCACAATTGTATGAATCAAAACCTCGGACGCTGGATGCATTGAAGAATGAAATTCGTCAGAAGATCCCTGAAATTGACAGACAAATGTTGGAGAAGGAAGAGAGAAATTTTCGTGAACCCTTCCACCATTAGATTAATTAACATCATCAAATAATCACTTAAAGGATGTTATTTTTCGTACATCACCCACTGTTTTAGGCATTGTTTAAGCTATCTGTTTCTATATTTTAACAAATCTTAAATACAAAATTGACAAAGTTCTGATAATTTGAAAAATGTCCGCTTCCCATGCCCCACCCTGTATTTAACAATTATAAACTTGACAAAGATTTAAAATAAAGACACAGCTTAAGCTTAATACACTCAAAGTATAAGCTTTGTATAATACTATTTGTTAATATAGTCTGTTCTAGGGATTTAGAGATCGGCAAACAACTGACAGCAGGCCAAATCCTGCCTGCCAAAGAATTTTATCTTGCCCCAGAATTTTTTTCTGATACTCTTATATGGTCATTGTAGCCCTCTCAGAAGTCTCAAGGGACCCCGATGTTATAGCTTTTTTGTCCCCAAAAAAATAATCTGTGGCTCCCTGTGGGGGGGGGGGGGGTCAATGTGGTCCCTTGGGCAGTATTGGGAACAACTGATCAAGACTATGGTTACGGTTATCAATTCACATTTAATAGACAATAGACTAATGAGAGAGTCAACAAATCAAGTGAATTTTATGTATTTACAATTTAGTTTGACTAAAAAGTTATACATTTTTTCCTTTGAGTTTTATCGAAAATACATACATAATGTTATATAAAATCTTGATACAAAAAAACAATCAACTTATTAAAGAGTAAATAAACAACAAATATCCCTAACAATATTACATTTTTTTCACGGCTTTAAAAAGTAACATTACATATAAAAACCTTATCATATAAACCTTAGCTTTATTTTCTTTAAATTAATACTTAATGAAATTTTAAATAATTACAATTTAAAGGTAACAGTGGCTGTAAAATATAAAATTGATACATATAATTCATTTATGGAATAATCTATAAATGGGGACAAGGAAACACTCAACCATTGATAGAGAATCAATGTGAAGAGTAAAAGAGAACAAGTCAAAACAGGATTTGCTTGTACGGTATATGTTGTTACTTTAAGACACTCAGATTGGCCAACCTAAATGAGGAAAAAAAATAAAGCGACTAGGCCTGTGAGAGGGGTGGGGCCAGTGACATTTTTGTTTGTCTAGTTGGCCCGACCTTTTAGAATTCAAAAATCCAGATCTCTTATTGGCTCCCCATCGTAATTTTTCGGATTCAGTCAAAAGTCACAACTCATAACTAGAGGTACGGAATTTTCCCATAAAAAAACCAAAAATTTCGCAAAATAAAAATGTAAAATTTCGAAATTTCGCTAAAATTTGCATATACGACATTATATGAAATGAATCAACTTTGATAATACACTAAAATAACAATTCAACAAATGTTGAAATAACGTTGTTATTTCAACATTTGATTGTGTCGTTCTTCTTCGTCAATAAAGACCACATTATATTAACTACTTTTATAGTACTACTTGACGGGAGTGGGAGATAAGTAATTTTGCAGGGAGACTTAACTTTTTTTTAAAGGGAGACTTATTATTATTTATATTAATTGAAAAGATATTTCTAAGAGATTTTATTTGACTTTGGTGGCATTGAAAACAATTGTTTGTAAAATTTGTATGTTACGTAATTAATAAAAATTATCAATATGTACATTTCGCATCTATTCGCACATATAAGCAATTTTCGCATAAATTCACGTCTATTTCGTAAAAACGAAAATTCCGTACCTCTACTCATAACGCACAAACTAGAGGATTTAAACCTCTGACCCAACTTGGTGGGCCATGGTTCTCTAGCGAACTCTTAATTTCTTTTTCCTAGCACAGGAGATGACCATAGGGCAATCCTCAGTGAGTTAGAACACCAAAATGAAAGTAAAATAAAATAAGTCTCTCGGGGAAGAGACATTTTTTTATTATTCCTAGATTAAATTATTTATTCAACAGCTCATAATACTAATTAACATTAAACTAACTTACCTTACAACAAATAGCGTTCTCTTAGAGTGGTAAAATCTTAAATATTTGATTAAAAGTATCCTGTCAACTCATGAACTACCGCAAAGTGCCTCTTATTATTATTCCCTTGATCAGATTTCAGTGTTAGTGTCTATTTTTTTATGGTTGTTAACAGGAAGGGAAAGAAGGGAAGGATAAAGCAGCCCATTAAAGAATTGATAATTAGACTGATTTAGACAAAAAATTGTTATAAGATGGCGATGTGATTTAGACAAATTCCAGTTGTTATAAGATGTCGGAGGGCAATTTGTGCAACTGAATAGGTCTATTTAAATTTAACATTTAAAATAAATTTTAGGAACTCATTTAAATAAACTGAAATTAAACATATACATAATATATTATAAAATATACAGAAAAAAAAAAAATAGCATACCCAAATTTACAGCCACACTTTTAATAATAAACAATATAACATAATAAACCCATTGACAATGGAAAATAAGTATATGCAGACTAGAAGGAGTGTATAATATATGTACATGTCTATCATTATAAGCGTTAATTATAGTTTAAGAAAATATATATGTTAGGCACAATGAGATTATTCTAATAATTACTAACTTAAAAGTATACTGAAAACAGATTTTAAGTCTTCTGTTGAAACTTGCTTTAGAACATTAAGTAATGAACTAAGTCTGTGGTGCAACAGTTGTAGAGGGCCTAGGCTAGGGTGGGTCAAATTTAATTTTTTTTTTTTTAAATTCTGAACTACGATGGGCTAAAAAGTTTACCGTTGGTATGAAAACACCAGGCAAAAAAATTGGGCTCATTTAAACAACCCTTAGGTGGAGCACACCAGCCCTGAAATTTTTTTTTGGGATTATCCTAAGAAATGGTGATATTTTTGATTTTCATGCTTTTAAAGTGATGTAATGCTACACTATTGGCTTTTTCTGGGGAATAGAAACCATCAGATACACCCAGACATATTTCTAACAAATATTTTTGATCCACCATTGAATCACTGATATATAAATTCGGTGTAATTGTAGTAGGGATGGCGTCAAATTCTACAACGGGTAAACTGGCACATGTTTCTACAGCTTTTTTATTGCTCCTTCAAAAAATCTATGTCCTTTTGTTGTACTATCTATGAGCTGAAATAAATTTCATAAAGGGAGTTCATTGCCATGGAGCAGGCATATAGACCATTGAAGAGGTGTTTCAAATGTACACTCTGTCAAATCATTCCTCTTCTTACTCCTGTGCTCCCATTGTTGCATTCACTCCCTATAACACATAATTTCGATGCATTAACTTTATTTATTTGCAGAAATGTAATGATTTGTGATGTATGATGATGATTTGTACTGATGAAGGGCTAACAAGGTCAATGTGGTCCCTTGGGCAGTATTGGGAACAACTGATCAAGACTATGGTTACGGTTATCAATTCACATTTAATAGACAATAGACTAATGAGAGAGTCAACAAATCAAGTGAATTTTATGTATTTACAATTTAGTTTGACTAAAAAGTTATACATTTTTTCCTTTGAGTTTTATCGAAAATACATACATAATGTTATATAAAATCTTGATACAAAAAAACAATCAACTTATTAAAGAGTAAATAAACAACAAATATCCCTAACAATATTACATTTTTTTCACGGCTTTAAAAAGTAACATTACATATAAAAACCTTATCATATAAACCTTAGCTTTATTTTCTTTAAATTAATACTTAATGAAATTTTAAATAATTACAATTTAAAGGTAACAGTGGCTGTAAAATATAAAATTGATACATATAATTCATTTATGGAATAATCTATAAATGGGGACAAGGAAACACTCAACCATTGATAGAGAATCAATGTGAAGAGTAAAAGAGAACAAGTCAAAACAGGATTTGCTTGTACGGTATATGTTGTTACTTTAAGACACTCAGATTGGCCAACCTAAATGNTAACACATAATTTCGATGCATTAACTTTATTTATTTGCAGAAATGTAATGATTTGTGATGTATGATGATGATTTGTACTGATGAAGGGCTAACAAATCGTATGTATTTTGACGAAGGCTCTTGTACAAGAGCAATACACTCTTCCGCAACTAGAGTTTTATGATGTTTGGCTCCCTTCTTTATAAGTTTAATTATGTCATCCTTCCTGCCATCAAAATAAAGCCCTTATAATATTATGTTTTTTTTTTCCATTTTTCCTTTCATTTTTTGAAGACTTAAATTCTTAGCTCTGTGAATCTTAGATTTATCTATTACGTTGGTTTGACAAGTACTTGGTATTAATCGTGCATCAAAAGTGTGGCCAAAGCTATCATTGCTGCTGCTCTACTAGAAATGTTGGTTCGCTGAGCTATTTCGGCAACAGTAGAGATCGGTAACCTCATTCGAGATGAAAATGTTTCAGTAATTATCTTCAAACTTATTTGCGGGAGAGAATGAAGATGACGCCTGATCATCGTTCTCCTAAATGGTCTTTGATCAAAAACTGCTGTTCGTATAAGGGCACTTTCATATATTTTGCACCACAGGAGCTAATTAATCACTTACCTTTTTATCTGCCCACGGTTATTTTCCGTTGTCTTAAAAACAGTAATATAATGTAATAGAATAATGGAAGGAAGAATAAGGAACCATATTTACAACCTGTATTTTCATGAAAGTAACTTAATTTCATAATATGCAGTAAATTGATGTAGAATTAGTAATCCCCCCCCCCAACCCCTTAATTTTTTTTTGGCTGCTTCAAATTGTTGAGAGCTGGAATTATTTTTATATCAAATCTTATATTCTGTCATCTAAGAATAAATATATTTTGATATACAGTAGAGTCTCGCTTATCTGGACCCTGCTAGTCCGGACATCCGTATAATCCGGACGGGCCAAAACCTAGAAAAAAAAAAACAGAACTAGGCCTGTTCTGATTTATTAATGGTTAAGATTATCTTATAAGGGGTTTCTGCTTTAATTGTATATTAGTTTACAGGTGTATATTCCGACACGAGAAATACCCGGTATTTTGTTTAAAATAAACAGATATAGAATAATCAGGAATAAGTAAAAACATCGATAAATCTGCTTCGGTCCCATAGAATTGCAGGGCGGAAGATACAAAGGTAGAGCATTCCAGGAAATAAAATAAATAAATTATACGTGACTGAGATGGGGAGAGGATTTTAAGAAATATGTAGCGGCGGTTTAACGCAGTTCCGTGAAATTTTGCCAAGCCGACAATGTCTAATGTCTTAACTTTTTACGAAATGATTATCGTTCCTCGTATTTCATATAGGAACACAGCCTGTTTCTCAGGAAGTCCCTTCAATCCCTGCACCTGCTTAATTGATTGTCATTTTATTTTAATTCATTGGATACTCGGACAGGTGACCGAAGAAAAGCCCTCAACTTAAATACATAGGTAAACTTACATACCTACGTTGTACAAGCTTGTTTTGGAGACTAATAGAAGTAATTTTTACGATTAAAACCTCGATTTTAATAGTTTTACCGTACAAAAGCTTGTTATACAGACATTTTAAAAATGATTCCGTTTAATCCGGACTGGGTCCAGTCCCGTCAAACCCAGATTAGCGAGACTCTACTGTAAATATAAGAAAATAGAAAACACCCCCCCCCCACAATTTGTTTTAGAGCTGAAAATATAATATTTCTATTGAAATATTTATTTATTAAATTTTAAGTCTTAAAAAATGAAAAAAGCTTAAAAATTTGATGTAAATTAAAAAAATTGTAAAGCATGAAAATCATAAATATCACTATTTCTTAGGATAACCCCAAAAACAAAATTTCAGGGCTGGTGTGCTCCACCTAAGGGTTGTTTAAATGAGCCCAATTTTTTTGCCTGGTGTTTTTATACCAACGGTCAACTTTTTAGCCCATCGTAATTCAGAATTTAAAAAAAAATTAAATTCGCTTAAAAAAAGGTACATTCGTTACGCCACGAATGTACCTCATCTCTGTATGAAAAATAAATCCACCAAATTTAATTTCGATATCAGCCGCCATTTTGAAGTTATCGATTTTTGAATTTTTAAACTTTGGTGGTTAATAATACTGAAAGTATAAATACGTTTTGAACATATCCAGAAAAAAATAAGGAACAAAAAGTTTATAAGCTATACGTGAATATAATTATTAATTAGTGTGATACTTTTGTTAAACGTCAAAGTTTATTTACATCTGTCAAAACACCACCAAAATTTAAATAATTAGTTGGTTCAAAACGGTCACCAATCANAAGCGACTCTAGCGATAGTAGCTAGAGACGCTAGCGTCGATCGCTGAGCGATTGCAGCCGTCTGCTCCAGGAGCAGTCATAATCGCAGTCGCCGGCGATCCTAGCAATACAGTGTTGGTGAAACCAGCCAACAAAACAATAATACCAACTTAAAAGGTATTTTCTTAGGTAAATTTTAAGTATTATGTTGGTAGTATTGTTTTTTTTTAGCTTTTTTGTTTACTAATTTTTCGCAAAGGTTACTTTAGGTTATCATACAGTCTTTAAATTAAAAACAAACTAAACGTAATTAAATAAAAAACGTATATATTCATTATAAAAATTGTTATTTTAATAAATCAAGTAACTAAATATCAGTTAATTTATTTTATCAGAATATTTATTTACGTAGATTGTTGGTTTGTCCCTTTTATATTTATTGTTTAATTTAAAAATATATTTAACTTTGTTTATTCGATATAAATTCAGCAGAACTATAAATTTAAAGTAACCACGAGAAGTGAGAATTAATTACATGTAATAAGAAGTATTTTCTTAAAACTCGTGATTAAATTAAAGACTAACGTGTTCGCATCTACTGCGTTACCTACTGATTTGTTGCATAGTTGCTGGAGACGCGTGTAGGAAAACACCTGCTATAATTTTGTGCCAGCGATTATCGCTGGGCGACTATCGCTGGAGTCGCGTCTTGGAAAACATACCTTAAGTCAACAGTGTAGCATTAAATCACTTTAAAAGCATGAAAATCATAAATATCACTATTTCTTAGGATAACCCCAAAAACAAAATTTTAGGGCTGGTGTGCTCCACCTAAGGGTTGTTTAAATGAGCCCAATTTTTTTGCCTGCTGTTTTTATACCAACGGTCAACTTTTTAGCCCATCGTAGTTCAGAATTTTTTAAAAAAAATAAATTCGACCCACCCTAGCCTAGGCCTATCAAGAAATACAATTGTATATTATTACAATCATATATTATATATACATTTGCATGTTATACATACAATAGTATACATAATGGAGGACACAGGGTTATTGTGTCACTCCATCAGGTAGTTCCATATTTATTTTAAATTCCTCAAACTTATTATTGCTTAAAATTAAATAAAATAAATAATCTCCATTGGGAATAGACCAAATTCAAAAATCTCTTGAGTCCTTTCGTTCCATAATAGAACGAGAGGAAGCTTTAGTCACACAAATTGGTAGAATTTTATTTATTTTTTTTTTTAAGAAGGAAGAAACATTATTGAAAATGTCACTGTACCTTCATGCTAGGAATTAGTAGCGTTGTGAACCAATCAACTGAAAAAAGTCGACTAATCGGTTGTTTTAAAATATTAATTTATTCGGTTATGGATATCTAGTTTTCATTCGACTGATATCAGTCTAGTTTGGAGTTAGTCCAAGAAAATATAGTAGTCCAGGAAGATCTGAGAAAACACACTGCATTATTAGTTCAGTGGTAACTCAAAATAACAAAACTTTAGCCTGAATTGTGGCAAGTCCGAACACAACATTTTTAGAGGTATATTATAATGAATTCTTTTTTTTCTTGTTCTGGTATTTAACGTTACCATAAATTGATAGAACAAATAATAATAAATCCCGGCCTCCTTCTATTGTTGAAATTTAATTTAAAAATATGTATGTTTAATTCCTAAAAGGTGACTAATTCTCTAATATTTTATATGATCAATACAATCATCAAAATACGTACTTAGGCACGTCTCTAAAATGTCATTGTTTTGATTCATTATTTTTTTATTTTATTATTAATTATGTGTGTGATCACAGTAAATATATAATAGCATAGTAAATATATAAATCAAATTATAATAATTATTAGCACTGGGAGACAGACAGAGAAAAATAGACTCCAACGCAGGGACTTGAACCACGAGCCTCTACATTTCCAGTAGAGGCCCGTGGTTCAAGTCCCAGCGCTGGAGTCTATTTTTCTCTGTCTGTCTCCCAGTGTTAATAATTATAATTTGATTTAAATTAAAATTTAAACTTTCCGTAGTATTAATACTACCAAAAACTTAAAAATTGAAGTAAATATATAATATAAATATACAACATTAATCACGTTTGTACCAAATTTTTATTTATTTATCGATAATAAATAGTGCAAAAATATAATTATGCAGCAAACAACACTCTTTTTAAGATTTAATGAACTGGTGGCTTTTGATTTTTCATCTGTGTAGTCAGCTCGGATTAGTTGAATGTTCAGATAACTGACGTCGGATAATTGACACTCTACTGTAATTAGAGTAAAATCTCTGTTAAGTGGACACTGAAGGGGCCAACCCAAAGTGATCACCATAGGCAGATGGTCAACTTGACCCAGTTGGGAAATAAGAATTGGTTACACAGGGACCAAAGAAAAATGGTCAACTTGACCAGGTGGTCAAGTCAACTAACACAGGTGGTCACATTAGCTGCTTTTACTGAATATATTTTCATTAACTTAAATAAAATTTATAAAACTTAGAGCAAATTAAGCTAATGATAACATCTGAAGCAGTTTTAAATATCAGCTATTGTAGTTTATACAGGGTGGCACAAAAGTATGGAAACCCCTGAATAACTCGTCAGAAATGCATTTTTTTGAAAAAAGTTAAATACAAAAGTTTCAGGATTTTTCCTTAGCTATTCAATGGTGACCTTGGATTTGACCTTAAACTTGCCCTCAAGGGTCATTTGAGGGTCAACTTTGTTATTTTAAATGGGAACCCCCATTTTTTATTGCAGATTTGAAAAGAGCAGGACATTTTATGAAAAATATGACCTTGACCATGTCCTTGAGCATGCCCTTTAAGGTCATTCTAAGGTCAAAATTGCTTTTCCAATGGGAAACCCTAATTTGTATTGCGGATTGCGAAATAGCCAAATTTTTCCCTTTAACAGTGGCCTTGACCATAGCCTAAACAACGCCCTTGACCATGACCTTTAAGGTCATTTCAACTCTTCCCCCTCCCCTTTATTATTAATTAAATTGTTTTTAGTACTTTTATTCTTTTTTTTTTTCTTCGTGGTCTTATTTATGGTCATAGTCAAGGATGTGGTCGACCTTGAAGAAAAAAATCGAATAAAAGTACTAAAAACCAATAAATTAATTAAAAAAATGTGGAGGGGAGAAGGGTTGAAATGATCTTGAAGGTCATGGTCAAGGGCGTGGTTTAGGCTATGGTCAAGGCCACTGTTAAAGGGAAAAATTTGGTTATTTCGCAATACGCAATACAAATTAGGGTTGGAAAAATTGTTGTAAAAACAATTTTGACCTTAGAATGACCTTAAAGGGCATGTTCAAGGACATGGTCAAGTTCATATTTTTCATAAAATTTCTTGCTCTTTTCAAATCTGCAATAAAAAATGGGGGTTCCCATTTAAAATAACAAAGTTGACATTCAAACGACCCTTAAGGGCAAATTTAAGGTCAAATCCAAGGTCACCATTGAATTGCTAAGGAAAAATCCTGAAACTTTTGTATTTAACTTTTTTCATAAAAATGCATTTCTGACGAGTTATTCAGGGGTTTCCATACTTTTGTGCCACCCTGTAGATTAATTTAACAATCAATTTTGCTCTTTAAGTTTTATTTACTATGATTAAGTTCAAAAAGTCTTGATAGAAACAACTTTCTAAAATGAGACTAAAACTTCTATAAAGAACAATTTAATTAATAGAAAAAAAAAAGAAAAAAAATTAAAAACTCTATATTAGTCCGTGAAATACAACAATTCTTAGGCCCATAGTTACTTCTTTATCTAAACATTTATTAATATATATGTATTATTCGTAGAAATAAATAAAAATAAACAGAGTTTCAACTTAAATGTAACAAATTGCACAGTAAATGGTACCTCTTTAGGCTGTTACTCCCATATGTTTTTTTTTAGAATGTATGCATTACATACATGACTGACTAAATAACTATTAAGACAAAAGGATGTTTATTCCAATGTATTTTGGTACAAAGTACAAAGGAATATCACGCTTCTGTTTTTATAAGGGGAGTAACAGTCTAAAGAAGAACATTCCATACATCTTCTAAAATTGTTACTCCCTTCTGTTTGTTTTATAAAGGGAGTAACAATCTAAAGAAGTGCCCAGTAAATTATTATTTAATTTACTATTTTTTTTATAGATTATACAAATAAATAATAACATATCTACTATCTTATTTTTAAAATTTAAAATATAACCAGGGGTTGATCTATTTGTTCCCCCTTTTTTTAGGCACGGTAAAATGCTCATTAAACAATATACATACATATTTATATTTACAAAGTATTTTCAATAATTTATTTTTACAATATATTTGACTACTTCAATTTAATCACAGAAGAATGGTCAATTTTTTATACGAGGTAATAAAAAATAAATAAATAAAATTAATATTTGCTATTTAAAAATTTATAGCAACACAGAGGTAAATAGTTTACTTTAATAATCCTAAATAGGTTTCTAATTTTATAGATGAAATTAAAGGGACAAAATTGATAAGAGGTGATAACAGTGAGAATTTATGTAACACATATTGTTTATTGGTCTATTGTTTATCAATACTTTCAAATAATGGGGATGGTATCTCAATGATTTATTTTACCCTAAGTTCAAAATATCTGTCAGATAACTTATATCAATTGTTTTTATCACACTGATACACTTTTATACATCAATTTAATCGGCAATAAAACATTTCATATTTTTTATTTGGACATGACCCACTTATCTAAATTTTTTATCATAGGACACAGGATCTGTAGATCTAGGTTTAAAATTATTTTGACCTAAGGCCAGACTCAATATGAATAGAATTAAGTAACAATTAAATTAACAAATAAGTAAATAAATAAAATAAATACTAATAACTAAAAAGTGAATCAACAATTTGTGTAGGATTATCCATCTGTAGCTTAGGACGTTAAACCTAGAATGTACCAAATTTGGTTGATTGACAGGAGAAAAAAAAATTGTGGAATGAATATAAGCGTAAATAATTGGAGTAATGGGGGAAATTTGATTTGATTTTGATCTCACTAACATATTTTACAACCGAGAAGCTCATAAAAACCAACAATTGAATACTTGCATCCTTGAAAGTTTGAACAAAGGTGTTACATTAAACTAACAGTATAGTTTTGAACAAAAATAACTTAGATCAACTTTATTAGTGTTTTTAGAAGAGGTTAATTACTCTCTCTCTCTCTAAAGACATCTAGGAATTAGGGGTCAAGCCAAGACCTTAAAGACACGATAATTGAACTGAACATCCAGGATTAGTAAAGTAAGGAAGTTGTGTTGCTTTTAGAATAAAAAAATACATTTTTTTTCTATAAGATTCACACAAGGCAGTAGCAGACTGACCGCAACACATTTTTTTCTTTAAGAACTTTTTGAGGTAAGCAATTGGCTTGTGTACCATATCGATTTATTCTTAAAACTTCATTGACTGTAGCTGAACTGTTAGTAGGAAATTTGACTGTAGCTTCGAAAAGTCCTTTACCTGGATCAGTTATAACCATAAGTTGGACTCTAAGAACACCTCTAGTCAAGTGTCGAAGATATGCATTTTCAACTTTAGCCAGAGTATGATTTGAACAAAGCACCATACCTTGTATTATGGTATTTAGATGTTTTACAACCGCTGAAGCGGCTTTTAGCGATAAAGTGTGATTAGGGGGTAACTTCTCATCTTCATATTGACAAACACAAAACGAATCGGGTATTCCGGCATCTTCACACGATCTGGTCGTTGGAACTTCTCCGAGCATTGACTTTCCGTTGCCTTTATTCAGACGGAAATGTTTAGGAATGTCTTCTTCGTCCAACCCAACATGAACTCCTTTTTCTACTAATGTTCCAAGAACATCTTTGAAAGTCGCATGCAGATCATACGATGAAAGTAATCTTTGGCGATTTTGCTCAAGATTCCGTCTCCACTCAGGATAAACGTTATCCATCCATTTAGGCAAGATAACTGAAACAAGAGGCATTCTATCCTCGATTTGACCAATAGGTGTCCTTCGAATAGAATCAATTCTATTACCGTGATCTCCTAAAATTACAATCACAGTTCTATTAAATAAGCCTTCTTCATACGAAGACTGGAGGAACTGCTGAAGATCTACATCAATAGCCTGAAACAAAAATGTAAAATTTGTTTTTAAAAAAAGGGGCTACATAAATCAAATCCAACAATTTTTTTAGAAGGAAAATAATTTTGCCTCCTTGTTAATCAACTTCTTTTGTCTTATTCAGCAATCATTATAATATGAAATGTTTTCATTTTAAAGAAAAAAAAAAACCAATCAGACACATTCAAAAATTTCAGATAGAAAAATATATGATATAGAAACATAAAAAAAAAAAACCGTAAGAGAAGGGCTCGTAACAAAATGGAGAAAATAAAAAAAGAAAGGGAAAAGGGAAAATAAGCAAATTTATAAAAATAAGCAGCAATGATACTAAAGTTGTAAAGTAAGGTCTTTAGTTGGCCTAAAGTCAAAAAATTAATTAAAAAAGGAGGCTCTACTCACCCCAGCTGTATTGACATAATCATGAGTAGGTTCATTAAACAGTGAAAAGAGAAAAAGAGGTGACTCCTTGTAAGTCTTGAAGAAAGATTTGATGTAGTCAAAGTAAATCTTATGTTTAGGAATAGGTCCGAGGCAATATGGTGATGACATTTTGTACAGCAACGAGTCTTCAGCAGCCAACCAAAATGTCCTCATATAGTGATGTGTAGGTTGATCTTTTATACCTGAATAATACATTTTAATTACATTACTCTCAATAAGGATTAGTTCTTCAAAAATAAGGTGGAAAAAATTCATATTAACGCTTATATATCTAGATGGTTTGTCGAAAGTAGCCCACATATAGCCCCAAATTCATTTCAGCTGAATGGGCACTTCAAATTACTTTAAATCATGTAAGGTATCAAATAAATGTTTACAGATTTAAAAAACGGAGGGAAAATTAACTATACTTGGCAATAATGGATTTTAAAAGCATAAAATCATTAAAGTATGCAGAATAGGACGGACGCTATGAGCCAAACTAATTGGCAAACTTTTTATATTACAATAGTTACCAAAAAAATCTACCTCTTGCCTACCTAAGAATGAAACAATCTTAAGTTGACAAAGTGTTGTCATTTATTTAAAAACATGAGTTTATTATAATAAATTGTTTTTTTTAACCTTTTTATATTCTTCATAGTTGGGAACAATAAAATTTGACTGGTACAATCCTGTTTACGTGAAAAATTGCCCGGTAGGAATAAGAGAGGGGGAGGGGAATAACAAAAAAGACCCCCTATATATTTAAAAGAATATCAATCTATTTAATAATAGTTGGATAATTTTAATTTCTACTAACCTTCAGCTAAAAAATCAAACATGTTTATACTTGGAAGATCTTCTGAGTACATTGTAGCAGCTCCAGCGTCTTTGAAATCATTCCAAACAAACGGCCAATTCTAAACAAATAAAAAAAAGATAGATATAGATTTTTAAAAAAAGATTCTCATCATAATATTATTTTCTTTTTATTATTAATTATATTATATTATAATATTAATTCTTTTTATTAATTAATTATAAGTATAAATTATACAATCTGGATCTTATTTTTAAAATAAAATATTAACTTTGTTGGTTGTTACAAATGAAATTTTGTCAAAACAAAGAACAAAATAATAACACATCTACAGAATTAATATTAATATAAAGGATACACATTATTATTTCCTTAAATAAAAAAAATGTCTGAAATCTAAATAAAGAATCAGGTGACGAGATTAAAATGAAAGTAAAGTGCACAGTAACATGTTAATATAGAAAGAAATAAAATGAGGTCCTTCATGCGTGACCTAAATCTCTAGCTGTCAGGATGTTTGAAAGTAAATACATAGAATGCAAAATAGAGTGCTCGGTAGATAAATCTCAGAATGTCAGAATATATTAAATATCAAAAAGTAAAAATGTTCTCTTCATGCCTATCAGTGCTAGCTCATCTGCCAGATAAAACTCTAAATATTAAATAAAATGGATTTAATAACAGTTAAATATGATATCAGATACTTCAATGGATGTCATCTTAAAGGAATAACATACATTGTCTCTTCACATGCTTTTGGGAAGAGACTATTATTTATGTTACTCAGTTAAATCTGGTAAAATTGGTCAATTTTTACGCCAGCAACAAACTTTTAAAATCCTATAAGTCTCATATAAATTAAGTTTTTTCAATGCATTTATACACTTATTTTTGAAGTGAAACTTCTTTGGCGGCGGTAGAGTGAATTTTTTCTTAAGGGGACCTTATGTAACGAAGTTTGCGATTCGAGACTCGTCCAAGATTCCAACATTTTTACAGNAAAAACAAAAAAAAAAAAAAAAAAAAAAAAAAAAAAAAAAAAAAAATACAAAAAAAAAAAAAAATAGTGGGGCTGGCAGTCGAGTGGGGGTGTTAGAGACCGACCGACTTTGCATCTCCCCACCTTGTTTTTGTTTGTTTGACATATTTATATTCTGTCATTATTAAATTGATAATCCTTGAGTTCTTAAAAAAAGAATAGTGTCTTATTTCACAGCTATTATAATATGTCGGAAGAAATGAAACGGAAGTTGTGTTCCGAGACTAATCCTGGTGAAAGATTTATCTGTAAAAAATCTTTCACTCAGGTGAGATGCGAACCACTGACCGCCGGTATACGAGTCAAACGCGCTATCCACTGCTCCATAACATTGCCGATTATAGGATACACAAAATTGGTATATAACCTTAATATTAGATGTAGTATAATTAGACTATAATTAGATTATTGTTTGGGTTTATGGCAACGGGCTTAATTGTATACTTACAAGAAAAAAGTAAAACCTAATTAAATTAATTTAAATGAGTTATTATATCTATTTAAAGACCTCAAATCAAAACAAATATTTATTTTTATTGAAATAAAATGTGGTTGCCTTATAGTAATTTTTGTTGGAATAAATGTGGTTGCCTTATCGCAGCAATAACAAATCATTTCGAGGTGCGTCGGCGTCAGTTCTTAACCGGGGGGCCGCGGCCTATATATATAATATATATGGGCAAGACAGGGGAAGACATGCTCCTTAGAGTAATGACTCTAGCATGGAACTCATGTACAATACCAAAAGATTGGGAGGTATCAGTTATAGTGCCTATATTCAAAAAAGGAGACAACAGAAGATGTCAAAACCATCGCGGAATCTCCTTATTAAGTGTTCCAGGAAAGGTGTATAGTAGAATCCTCGAGACACGACTGAGACCATTAGTAGAACCACAGTTTCACGAAGCACAAGGAGGATTTAGACCGGCTAGGGGCACACAGGACCTGATTTTCACTCTTAGGCAGATTTGTGAGAAGGTAATAGAGTATGACCGAGAGCTACATGCCTGTTTCGTTGACCTAGAAAAAGCTTTTGACCGGGTACCCCTGGAAGAACTGTGGAAGTCCTTAAGAGACAGAAATGTGGACAAAAGGCTCATAGATAAAGAGCTTATATAAGAACTGCAGAAACTGCGTGCGAACTGGACACTGCACTTCTCCAGAATTCAATACATCCGTAGGATTAAGGCAAGGAGATATTATAAGTCCCCTCTTGTTTAACTTATTATAATAATAATAATAATAATATGTTTATTTTCACCAAATGTTTCATACATCAAAGTATTATTTTACAAAATTATTATATATAAATTACAAATATAATAGGTTTTATTTGATTACATATGTTCATTAATGGATGATATTCTGAAAAGCTGTACGAGTTTTCGAAAGTACTCACTAGGCCACTGGAGGATGAAGTTAGTAAATATTAACTCATTGGCATTCGCTGACGATTTAGTGCTGCTGGCAGACTCCAATGAAAAGCTACAGTACAACTTCGACTGCTTAATAAGACACCTACAAGCAAAGAACATGAAAGTCAGTAGCTCCAAGACGAAGACAATGGTGGTGTCAAGAAACAATACCCCCCACAGGATTATGCTAGATGGGGAACCTCTGGAGCAAGTTGAGGTTTTCAAATATCTAGGGGTAAACATAGCAAAAGATGGGAAGATAAACACCGAAGTCAACTCTCGTATAGCAACAGCAGGCAGAATGTTCCACTCAGTAAATACCAGCTTCCTCAGGAACCGAGAAATATCGGAGAAAACAAAGATGACAGTTTACAACTCTATCTATAGGCCTATATTAACGTACGGTTGTGAGTCCTGGTCAGTCACCTCCAAACATGAGAGCAGGATTCAGGCTCAAGAAATGAGATACCTTCGACGAGTGGCGGGGAAGACAAGGCGGGACAGAGTCCGAAACCAAACTATCCGGGACTCGCTAAATGTGAAACCCCTGATGGAATGGATTAATAACACCCAGCTAAAGTGGTTCGGACATGTAGTAAGAATGGACGCCACCCGATTCCCTAAACAAGCTTTAGAGGCAAGGATCGAAGGACGACGCCCCAGAGGAAGAAGGAGAGTGACTTGGCAGGACAATATAAAGAGCCATGTACTAAGGCGAGGCATGTCCTGGACTGACGCTTTGGTAGAGGCTAAAGACCGGGACCGGTGGAAGGCTTTCTGTCGCCGCCCTACACCTCACGGTAGAAGGGCCACCGACTAAGTA
>KZ651065.1:319359-331497 GCA_001010745.2 Gerris buenoi
ATTTATTTTTATTGAAATAAAATGTGGTTGCCTTATAGTAATTTTTGTTGGAATAAATTTGGTTGCCTTATCGCAGCAATAACAAATCATTTCGAGGTGCGTCGGCGTCAGTTCTTAACCGGGGGGCCGCGGCCTATATATATAATATTTATATTATAAATATTATATATATATTGCGGATTATATATAATATTTTTTGGAGATTTTAAGGGGGCCGTGGTTACCAAAATGTTAAGAACCACTGGACTATAAATGATAATAATACATACACACACTTATATAAACAATGCTTTAATTTTTTTGAAATGAAACTTCTTTGGCGACGGTAGAGTGAATTTTTTCATATATATATAGCGACACCGTGTAACGAAGTTTGCGATTCGAGACTCGTCCATGTGTAACATTTTTACAGATTAATTGTATTATATTTATTTAAAGACCAGCATATCAAATCAAAACAAATATTTATTTTTATTGGAATAAATGTGGTTGCCTTAGCGGAGCAATATTTGTTTTTCAATTAAATTTCCCATAACCATTTCTTACTTCTGAAATAATAAATTCGTCAAAAAATGAAAGAGAGTAATGCATTCTAGATCTTAAGTTTCACTTCTAATGCGTGAGAGCCTCACAGATATATTTGTTTACTATTCTTTATTTTATTTTATAAAGCGCTGACGAGGATTCTAGTTTTGACTTAATTGCCTGATCCAAATTCTTTATTAGTGTGAGTTAGTTTGTAAATAACATTGACTTATTCTTTTGTCTTGACATGGATTTTACCGCCCAAGGCACCGCACCACCCAAATGAAGCAGACCTCTGCGCAATTGATATTAATTCATTATTCACTTTCAACGAATATTTAACCATCCTAAAATTTAATTTATTTGCAGAAAAATTAATAAAATAAAAAAATAGTTGATTCGGTATAATATGTATAATAATTAATAAATCTTTAATTAGTTATTTCTTAACGAAATATGTATAAACTGCGTGTAAGTGATTTTAGGGATAAATTACTTATTTATTGGCAATACTGTATGATTAAATTTTACATGTTTATTTTAAACGTGACGATTTTAAATCAAAGATGTTTAATTATTAATTAAATGGTGTAGTTAATTGTAAAATTGTTTTTGTTAAGGAAAGTTCATATTACTCATTCGAACCGAGAAATAATTAACGGAGCATGCAATCAAACTTTGATAAGAAATAGTAGCTATTATTAAGATAGTATAAGTATAGCAATATGCAATATGATATTCAATTTACCAATTCGTAATGTTCATTGTGTTTAGCATTACGTTTGTTTTATGTTCGAAGATTGTCTCCAAATTCAGAAAAATGAATAATTTACAACAAAGGTTTGCAGATAAAACTTAAAAAATCAACTTTAAGGTTAGTCGCACTTTTTTGTATTTGTATTATTTATCAGTTCTCTTTTTGGTTAGCGTTCAATAAAATCATGAAAATATTTTTATGACGTTATGTTATAATGTTGAAATGCTCCGAAAATTCGAAATAAAAAAAATGATCTGATAGTTTGAAAATCTTCAAAATTGTGTAGAGTCAGTTCGCTCAGGATGACTATAATTTTTTGTGAAAAGTCTCAGATTTAGCCTGTCGGAAAATTCTGCGACATTGCGAGACGTGTTAATAAGAATAAAAAGAACTTAAAAATAATTATAGTAATCCCGACGCATAATATATTATTCGGTTACGGTTTCTTTGTATATACTTACGTTTTCTTATTTTTCGCCTATTGATTGACAAACAACATTCTTCGTCTGTATTGATTCGTTCTATTGATTGACAAACAACATTCTTCATCTATATTTATTCGTTCTATTGATTGACAAACAACATTGTTCGTCTATATTGATTCGTTCTATTGATTGTAGAAACAAGAAACAGATAGTTTCCTTTTATAAAATATATATATATTTTTTTTAAGTTGAAATTGATCAATTTTTACTCCAGTCATCGTTAGACAAACGACAAACAAACACACACCTCACAACTAAAGTCTCTGAAATGAAAAACTCACTGCGCACGTTCAAGTACCTATTTGGTAAATAGATTCTCTTCAGAATGTAAGCATAAATAGTATACATACATGTATATAGAAAAAATAGGTCCGAGATAACTAATGTACACTTTCGCATACAATACGAGTTCATAACTACTTAGCCCAGTGTTTTTCATTTAGTAGTTTTGTGTTTTCGTAAGTACGTTTAATAATTATTATTCATCATTTTATCAAAATATATCATAAAAATTACTTAAAAATTTACTAAAAAAATTACTCCCTCTCGCGTGGAATCTATCCCAGTGTAACGGGCCGGATGATTGGTGATAGGTTGTGATTTAAATAATAAGACACATGATTGACTGATTCACTATATTTTAAACTTTACTCTAAGAAGGCCGGACGCAGAGTGAACTCCGGTCGGCATCCGTGAGCAGGTCACCCGGCGCGCCGGGCAAATTTAGCGGGACAAAAATAGATTTACAATACTCATCTAATTATTGTGTAAAACGTTATATAAATACTATACATGTCCAGGTATAACAATATGATGTTTTTTTGTTTGATATTTTCATTATACTGTACTTTGTACCTACCAGAAGCCGTGTTATACTGATATAATTTATTTTATCTGTATTCCATTAATACTCTCTGTAGTTACACATCGTTTAATTTGTTGTCTTGAAAGTTTTTTTTTTTTTACAACTATTCAGTATAATAATTTGTCAACAAGGTGAGAAAAGAAAATTAATTATTATACATTGCAATTTTGTAGTTTTTAATTGGAAAATTTGAAATATTTACTTCTCATCTTGAAAAGTATAATTATTCTAAAAAGTTTTTCATTATTGGTATAGAACTCCTGAGTTATTAAAAGTTATTATGAGTTATACCATTGAATACTTCCTTTCAACTGTCTACTCATAGAATAATTTTATTTCGACTGCATATTTTTGCCTATAATTAAGATATATGGCGATTTCATAGAAATTTTGAGTATTATTTTTGTATTTTTGCATGTCTAAATTGCTGGTTTTTTCTTCTCTTATTTTAATTTATATACATAAAATATAAATATATTTTATATTATTAATTTATTTTTATATTATTAATTTATATTTTATATTATATTTTTTTAGATATATAATATATTTTTATTTATTTATTTTTTTAAATATATTTATTTTAAAAAATTTAGTTTTGAAATGAAATAAAATTTACTTATTTAGTATTTCGTCAATATTCAGAATTTTTTCTACATTAGTAATTTTTCAAAACTATCAAAATTTTCTTTTTTGAAATCTTTATAAGTGCAATATTTTTACTTTTCCTCTCCTTCTCCGAAGGTATATAGAAAAAGTATTGTTTTCACCCAAAAAATCCGAAACCAAAATTTCAACGGAATTATCTGATTTGGGTGTTTATAAGACGATTAGATTGGTTTTTAGCTGGATGTCAGTCTTTCTGTCTGTGTGACTGTCTGTCTGTCTGTCTGTCTGAATCACGTATAACTCCCACAGTTTTTAAGCTCGAGAGTTGAAACTTGGTACAAAAATCAGTCCTTACACATAGTTGAGCTGCCCGGAAAATCAACATTTTCCGCCAACTTGAAACTGGTTTGCTGAGTCAGCAAACATAAAAAAGTATAGCATGTCGTTGGAACGGGAAAAAAATAAGGAACAAATATAAAAAAAACCGATGAAATTTCATTCATTAGTTTAAAAGTTATAAGCGAACATAATTTTTAATTAGTGCGATACTTAGTTTGTTTACATTTGACAATAAATACGTTTCCACAGGCTCTGAACAGTGAATATATGGTGAAAGTTGCACTAACAAAGCTTCTTTCCAAAGAGGGAATAGAAAGCAATAAACAAAAATTCAATATTATACACTTTTAATTTTTGTCCCGCTAAATTTGAATTTTCGATCACTGTGCGGCGGGGGCTATATGAACCCCCGCGTCAGCACTTCCTCCTAGACCGGTACACCGGCCTCTCTCCGTCCGAGTTTCAAGCTATTTGCTATTTTCTCAGGAACTAGATTTTTCCCGGTAAAAATAGCTTATATCGTTAGATTTGTATTTGAATAAAATACATTTTAGAAGTTAATCGTTCATTTTAGTTTTGGAATTACTTTTTATTCAAAATGTACCCTGTACCCAAAAAATATAATTTTCTAAAATCGTATAAGAAGAAACTGGAATTTAGACTAAACAAGAAAAAATATTCTTTATCATTTTTTAGATAGGTACAATGTATTCCAAATTTATTTTTCTTCTCATAAAAATGTCGGAACTCGAGTTTCAAAAAAGAGGTGTTGTTTAATAATTAAAATAAAAAAAAAATCTTCAAACAACATGAACTGTATTTGAAACAGTTTGACCGGATTCGGCTGTTCAAATACAGCCATCTTCACATAATCTAATGGTTATTAAGTGTCAAAGTCCCATAAACTTTTATAATCACTTCATAACCATCAGATTATCTGAAGAAGGTTGCATTAGAACAGCCGAAACCTGTCAAATTGTTTCAAATACAATGCATTTTGTGTGTAGGCGTTGCTTGGTTACTGAACTTCTTTTTTTTTTTAAATATTCAAACTTATTAAAACTCGGGCTCAATACCATTGAGATGAATAAGTATATACTTAAATAAATTTACATAGTAAAATGAATCATAATATGGAACGAATTATGTATTTCCTTAATTAGTAAATCTTGTCACAAATTACTTATGCTCAATGGAAATCGTAAACAATACAATGAGGAGTCTATAATACAAGATATCAATCAATCATCTGTGGTTGGCCGAGACGTAAAATAAAATAAAAAATAAGATCTTATCGTAAATATTGTGTATGGTTATGGCTGCCAAACAATGCATGCCAAGAGCAGAGAGATTGTTTTTAAAGAACAATGCCAAATACATTTCCACTTCTTGTTTTTCCACAGTTCGCCAAGATAGTTTGGCTGTGCGATAATATAAAATGTTTTGTTTTTACCCTCAGCAATAACGTACTATGTATGAATATGTAAGTTTGGAATTTATGAATATATGTATATATATATATATATATATATATATGTGTGTGTGTGTATGTATATATATATATATAATATGTGTATATATATTTATTATGTTATAAAATTGAGAGGAGAAAAGAACATAGGGAAAAAAGTAATCAAGAATATATGCATCTTCAAAAGTATTCTGTGTATAATAATAATAAACTGAAACTGAAAAAGGCATGTATGTTAAAAAATGTTTAAATATATCAATATATGTATTTTGTAAACTATACAATTTTTAGATTAATTTATGATAAATATAATTTTATAATGAATGAATTACGTAAAAATTAATTTCTGTGGGTTTTTGGTCGTTTGTCGTTTTGTGATGTCGTTTTGGTTTATTAATATAATAATATATACAGTATGTATGTCCAAATATCCACGATTGGAGTTGCCTTACGTGTAAATTCCAAAAAAATCAATGTTCAAAGAAAAGTCACTCTTTATAAAATCTCCTGCTTGTTCTTAAATAAAGATTTATATAGTATCACTTTTTTCAAAATGTACCATGTATCCAGTAAGAACAATTTCCTAAAATCGTACAAGAGGAAATGGACCAAATTTCGATTATTCAAGAAAAAAGTATTCTTCATCATTCCTATTAGATAAGTACTATTCCAAATTAATTTTTCGTATTAAAATGTCGATAGTCAAATTTCAAAAATCCCCCCCCCCTATCATTTATAAAAAGGAAAATTTGTCTGATTCTAATACATGAGTGGTCGATTTAAAGGTCTCATTGAGTCCTTTAAAAGTTGTATTATTGCTTTTTTTGAGAAAAAAAACATGAAAGCTATTAAAGAGGGAATTAATTAGGAAAAGCCCATTTACAAATTAGAGACTACTTATAAAATTCAAAATGCAAAATGCTTTATAATAAAATATGCACATCATTATTCGAAGCTAGTTTGTAAAAGCAACATTATTATTTCCAAGAAGTTATAAAAAACTTCTCAAGACTAGCTCAGACGAAAATCTTGTTATTGTATGAAATACCTAATATGTTTTAAAGACATCATTTAAAATTTAAGCTATCCATAATAATGTACCTGCAACTTAATGAAACGTTTATATTGTTTTTATAATGACGTTTTAGGCATTATTAGCCATATCAAGATGAATAATTTAGTTGAAATTATTTTAAAATTTAAAAAAAAGAAGAGTGATAATATGGTAACTAATAGAACAAGCTTTACAAGAAGTTATAGATAGATCAAATACAACGCAATTAATTATCAGTAATTATCATATTAGCAATGAAGAAATTTTCATTGCACAGTGGCAGGGTGTTATTGCAGTCCTTTATTTGGTAAATTCTAACTAAGAAACTTCTCACTCCTTTTAACTTATGACTATTATGAAAGAAAAGTTGTTTACACATGTTTAATAATAAGTTATAATTGAAGTAGGTGTAGGTTATTAATTACCTGAAAGTAATTGGTCTTGGTCCATGTGGTAGGTGATCCTGTAAGCATTGGAATAACATTAGGGTAGGTGTTCTCTCCGACCTTGTTAAAGCCAAGCATGACTACAGCTCCCATCACATCTCTGATATACCTGTAGGTGCGAGGTAACTGTCTCATCGTGTTCAGACGAGACATCGAGTCTAATCCGATCACTGCAATTCCCACCTCCACATCGTTCTAATAACAGTCCAATCATAAATATCGTTAGTATCATTATTGTTCGTAAATATCATTAGTATTATAGTATAGTCATAGTTAGATATTATTTTATAAAAAGTGGCCATTGCTACTATATGCGCTTGTTGGCTACAAGGGATGAACACCGACCAGTGTTCATCCCAAAATAATATAAATGCTAATATCACGGTTTATATTTTGTACTTATACTATAAAAAAAATTGGTACCACTAAATTTTTGGGGAGAGAAGCACCCCTAACCCCAAATTTAGTACTATAAATTCATCTCTCAATTCTCCGGGGGTATGGTTTTTCTGAATATGTATGCCAAATTTCATCAAAATCATCTCAAGCAATTTAGGCCACACCTCACGTGTCTGCTACAGTATTGTTATTAAACACTGTCACCTGATACATAACGTCAGATCTAACCTTCAAATGGCTTTTCAAAAAAATCTTTAATTAATTTGTCGTGTTTATAGGCGTGTAGTATCTTGATAACAGTTAATTTGAAGAGTTGTGATTGTGATTATGTAAAGAGAACCTGGTTATTAATGATTAATTTAATTTAATAACATAGGTTTACTGATGAAATAATAACATATATTTAACAAATCATGTTTCAACTAATTTACCTTATACTTAATTTTTAAAATAACTTAATAAATCAAATGTAATATAATACTGTTATTGTTTTACTAATTTCAGCAGTAAAGCAGAACCTGACTGCTTTCATTGTTCTTTTCAGTTTCAAGCTTTTTTTATTAGTTTTGACGATTACTAGAAGGGTAACAATCGAGCAAGACCGCCTAATTAATGCCAAGGAAGGATTGCAATTAAACCACAAATCCATAAGTCATAAGTTTTTAGTGAAGGAAGGACTTTAACAGAGTGGTTTAAAGCCAACATGTTAAAAAAATAGTCTGACAATTTGTGTGGCGCACAGCTTCCTTGCTCCTTGTTCCTATTTCATATTCTTTAATGATTTTATGCTTTTACAACCTATTGTTGTCTAATTTGTTTAATCTTCTCCCGCTTTGTAAATGTGACAAAATTGTTTAGAGACAGTTAGAGATTGATTTTTACCTGAATTAAAATTTTAAAGCGCAGACGGTTGAAATTATTAATTAACAAAGTTATTGTTTAATTTGGGGCTATCTGCAGGCTACGTTTGCCAAATCATCTAGATTCATAAAAAAGGATGTGTTCCTACTTTTGAAAATTTAAGGCGGAAACACACTACTATCACGTGACGTGATGTTTTATATGTACTGAAAGCTACACTGATATCACGTCACATGACATCACGTGACGTGATAATAGTGTAGCTGCAATGTATACAAACCTTACTATATCAGCACCGCACACTTTTTTCACGTGATGTCACGAAACGTGATAGTAGTGTGTTTCCACCTTCACATGTAAATAAATGTACGTTTGTGTGCATGTGGTAGAGAAACAAATGGGCGCAGAAGGTTGAAACTTATATGGGACCAACAATGTCCTAATTATGACCTACCACTCAAATTTCGTTTAAATCAAACAAGTAGTTTTTAAGATATGTCGGTTTGCAAAAATTGAGCGACAGAGATAGAGAGACTGACAGACAGGCACAAAACCAAAAATGTTTCCCGATGTCTGAAACGGATTTTTTTCTTGGAATTTTTGAAATCCGTTACCTTCGGTACGGTAAGCTCGGAAGCGGAAGCAATATGAACGATTTTAAATTAAACGATCGATTATTCAATGGTTTTTTTTTTTTTTAAACAAGTTCTTTATTGGCATAAGTTACAAAAAAAATTGTGTATACCGGAGCCATAATGTTATTTTGAGGGAGGATAGTTTGTGCCTTTCATAATTTTTTTTTATATTTTGTAAAGGATTGGAGCTTTTGAATTACTTTTGTGGAAGGGAATATTGGATAATTTCGGAGTAAATATTTTATAATTTGATTATTTATTATTGTTATTATTTTGTTTATTTTTTTTTTTTTTTTAATGGGAATTTTTTATAGGACTTTTGTTGGGATAGTTTGCAGGTGTATAAATGGGTATCATAGGCAGTCTGTGGACTGGCTTAATCGGGAACCAACCTGGCATTTGCCTATTAAATTGAGGGAAACCACAGAAAACCTCAATTAGGTTGGGTGGACCCGAGTCCTTCCAAAATTCTTCCTATGTTTTTCCTAATTAATTTTTATTTATTTATTTTTTTTAATTTTATTTCGAGTGTGGGTTTCTGTTATGAGGAGTGGACTCCAGATTTTTCAATTTTAGGCTAAGGGGAGTAATTTATTTCTTTTACGAATTTTAGTGTGAGTTTAATATTTTTTAAATTTGAGAATAGGATGATCTTGATTTTTTCATTTTTATCTTGGATTTCTTGGATTTTAAGTTCTTGGTATAATTTAATTCGTTCTGATTTATATTTCGGACATTCCAATAGGATGTGAGTTACATTTTCTTCTTTATCTGGGCATGTATAACATATTGGTGAATCACTCAGTCCTATCATATAGTTGTATTGAATGCATCGTGCATGGTTACTTCTTAATCTATTAATTTTGATTATATCTGTACGAGGTAGTTTTGTTTTCCAAAACCATGGTTTAACTGGAATTTTTTTTACTATTGATTTGAAATTTCTTGCTTTTTCTGGTTCTTCTTGTAGTTTTATATTAAATTTTTCAAACATATTCTTTTTGGATATTGTTATGAGGTCTCTTGTTGGTATTTTTTTATCAGATTCTTGTGTAGGGGTTTTGGCAAGTTTGTCTGCTTCCTCGTTTCCTTCAATTCCTTGATGTGATTTGACCCATATAAAGTCTATTTCTTTATTGTTTCTTCTTATTTCTGCTATATTGTTTAAAATATTCATGAAGATGTGATCCAAGTGTGTAGTGTATGAAATGTTGTCAAGTTTTTTAAGAACGCCCTGGTTGTCACACGCTATTGTGTATTTGTTATAGTTATTTTGTAGTGTGTTAATGTATTCGAGTGCTTGTAAAATCGCTAAACTTTCTAATGTATATATGCTAGCATGTTGAAGGCATGAGTAGCCGATGCCTCGTTTTAATTGGGGGTCATAATAAGAATATCCTGTTAAATTTTGTTGTTTTGATCCGTCTGTAAATATAGTGTAAGTTTTTTGTGGATGTAATTTAGTGAGTTGATCTTCAAATGTAATATTATTGTAAGGGTAAGTAAGTTTGGGTATAAATATACTTGGATTTTGATATAGGTTTTCATAATTAATTTGATGAATTGGTAACCATTTGTTTTGGTATACATTTTGATTTAAGTAAGGTGATAGATTATTGTAGCTATTGTTTAGTAAGGGTGCATGTTTGTGCCGCCAGTATCTGTGTACTCTGTTTATTTTATTGGATAGTTCTGTTACCGATGTGTATATGTGAGAATTTTGATTATATAATTTTAATAGCAGTTTGTCTGCTAGACAGTGTCGTCGTAAGTCTAAAGGTAGTTCGCAACATTCAGTTAACATTATGATTATTGGTGTAGATTTTAATTATTCAATGGTTTGTTAAACAGATCGTGAAATCACTAAGTAAAATGTAGCTCAATAAATCATCGCAGCGTAAACAAGGGTAATCAATAACTAAAGCAATTATTCGTGCAAATATAACGTACGTTAATTTAATCTATCTCTGAAAAGCAATTTAAACAGATTAAATATAATTATACCATACCATTTAATTTATTTTTTGTATCGTTATAAATGTTTATAAATTAGATGTTTCACATAAACTTAGATTTTATCTTTAATTAAATTTGTTGTCATAAAGAAGCGTGTCTGGGGTTGTAGGTTTCAGACATTACGTCTCTTATGCTTGAGACATTTTCATGAAGGTATTGAAGGTATAGGTAAAATCTTATTTAGAGTTTTAGATAGTAAAAACAAAGGCTAAAAGTATATATTTAGTCCAGTCAATAAAGGATCAAAAGGGGTTGAGAGGGGGGTAGAAGGTCCCAAAATTGGGGGTTTCGATTATATCTCGGAAATGGTGGACTCTAGAAAAATATGTCACACATAACAATTAAAGCTTATTAAATGTCCTACAAAATTTTATAAATACATATTTGTCGAAATTCCAACGGTTTCCGAGATATACGTATTTGGAAATCGATAATTTTGGAGAAATATAATTTTTACCTCAGGGGGGCTCTTAAAGTTCACTTTTTCACGTTTTTCTTGAATAACTCGTAAACCGTGGACTCTAGCTAAAAAGAGTTTATGTACCAAATTAAACTACATAAAATTTCCTACAAAAAAGGACTTATTAATATTTTTTCTTAAAGGAATAGTTTACGACATGCGGGAGATGGAAAAAGCCTTAAATATTAAAAATAGTGCTTTAATGGCTATAAAATTAATATAAATTAGAAGGTACCAAAATTGGGTTTTTCAATTATCAATTATTTTCGGAAACGGTGGACTCTAGAAAAAAATGTTACAGATAACAATTAAAGCTTATTAAATTTCCTACAAAATATGTATATATACATATAGTCGAAATTCCAACAGTTTCCGAGATATACGTAATTGAAAATCGATCATTTTAGATTTATAAAATTAATGTTTTGTTAAAGGAAGTGGGTTCAGAGTTCAGACCTTATATTAAATTTCTATACAACATCTAAGTGCTGTAAAATGCTTTATTAAGAGATAAATTGTGTACTAGGGTCATTTGGAGGGGTGGGGGCAGATACGTGGGAGAATTCAGTGTTTTGAAATTTCACCTCTATAGTCTTCTGCTGTATACTTTTGCTACATAATTTTCAACTGGATCAAACTCCAAGCATTCACATTCGTCATCACCTATATTTCTGTATAACATCTAAGTGCAGTAATATTCTCTATTAAGGGGTAGGGGAGACCGGGGCACAGAGGACCTAATAAGGTTCTTGTTCAGATAACTTCAGCATTATTAAATAAAATAATGTAAATAAGGAGTATTTATTAGAATAAACATTTCTCTAACTGTTCCCCGACTCACAGTTCTTATTTTAATTATAAGTATTTTATTTTAATTTTTTTTGTAAAAAGTCGATTGGTCCTCTGTGCCCCTGGTGCAGGGGCACATAGGACCACTTCCGTTTATTTAGAAAAACAAATTAAATTCTACATTTTTATTTTTATTTGGCAGTAGCTAAAAAAATATTTTCATCGCCATCTTCAGCCCCTACGCAAGAACCATATGTCCATTCTTTACAAATTCAAATAATAAAGGGTGCACCGCATACCTTTACGGTCCTCTGTGCCCAAAGCCACATGTCATTAAAAAACATTTTTTGACAAGATACACGACAGACTTAAACAAATGAAAACAATTTGCATTATAAATATAAGACCTAAGTTTATCAGATACAGT
>KZ651065.1:331552-349950 GCA_001010745.2 Gerris buenoi
CCCCTTCTCAAATTTACCTAGTACACAATTTATCCCTCAAAAAAGTATCTTACTGCACTTAGATGTTGTCAAAAAATGAAATATTTGGCCTGAACCCACTTCATTTAACATTTAACATTAATTTTATAGCCATTAAAACACAATTTTCAATCTTTAAGGGGTTTTCCATCCACTGCATCTCGCAAACTATCCCTCCTAGAGAAAATATAAATAGGACCTTTTTTGTAGGAAATTTTATGTAGTTAAATTTGGTAAATAAACTCTTTTTAGCTAGAGTCCGCGGTTTTCGAGTTATTCAAGAAAAACGTGAAAAAGTTTTCTTTAAGAGCCCCCTTGAGGAAAAAATTTTTTTTTTTCAAAAATGATCAATTTTCAAATACGTATATCTCGGAAACCGTTGGAATTTCGACAAATATGTATAGATACAATTTTATAGGAAATTTAATAGGCTTTAATTTTTATTTGAAACCTTTTTTTCTAGAGTCCACCGTTTCCGAGATACACCCATTTTCGGGACCTTCTGCCCCCCCCACCCAACCTATGCTCACCTCCCAGGGGCGGGGACTTTTAGTATGTTTACCTCCTAAATACTCCTAACAAATTCCTGAAGTCAAAAAATGTGGCATATTCCATGCACTCTACAATGTCTTTATTGACTGGACTAATAATTATCTTTATGTAGAATTTATTTTAATGCAATTTAGTTCGGTTTGTAATCGAATTAACTTTTAACATAAAATATCCATTTTTAGTGTTTCATCCCCTTAAATAAAACAATAATATGTATTTTCTTTGTGTCTTCAGGGTTATCTATATATAAATAAAATCCAAATACCACATCACGATATCTCTGAAACCACTGGACCTATGACCATGAATTTTACAATGTTTTAATTTGATTAATTATTATAATTATATTATACACCTTTATTTTAGAAATAGTTATTAGTATAAGAGAAGAATTGAATAACAACATTTGTAAAAGATCTCTTCAATTTGTTGTAGATTCTTTGTAACTGAATAATTTTGGTGATCGGGAAGTAAAACAAATCGGCTCGAAACAAGTCAGACAAACTTTCTCATATACGAGTTCATAATTACATAGCACAGAGTTTTCCATTTATTAGTTTTCGTGTTTTCGTAGGTACATTTAATTATTATTAAACATTTCAAATTTATCATAAAAATATCTACTCGGGAATCTGAAAAATATCTGCGGGGAATCGAACCCTGCCTCTCTCGGTCCAAGTTTAAAGGTATTTTCTCAGAATTGTTCCCGGGAAATCGTTAGCTTCGTATTTAAGGTCTACATTTGAGATTTATTTTAATAAAAATCTTCGGAACTGTTTTCGAAATCATTTTGAGGGAGTGCCCCCAAATTTGAAGCTTTAATTCATTTGCCTCGGGGAATACACATGCACACATACAGACGTCATGCTGAAAACAACTCAGGAGGTCTCAAAAAACACCCCAAACACGGTATGCCAACTTTCGTAAAAATCAGCCCAGTAGTTTAGGATCCAGTCGTCTGCACAAGCAGACTTTTTTTAATAACCATTTTTTTGGACTCAATCTAAATTCACTCCATAAAAAAATTTAATATAGATTTTTCGCGGCGTCGCGTCGATGCTGTGCGAATGCTGTCAGCCTATTCACTAGGCAGACAAATGTTTTGTCGGGGCTTTATCAAATTTAGGTTCGCAGTTAATGGACAAATTTGATAACTTAGGCGCAATTCAACTGAAGCAACATTTGGGCAACATGTAGCATGCGGCATTGACGCATGCCACACACAGTCTTTCAATCGAAGGAACATAAAGCGACAAGAAACAAGTATCTTTGCCGCATGCTACATGTTGATTGTTGTTGTCGGGTCGCATGCGTCACCTGTCGACAAGTTTTAACGTGTCGAATAATGTCGCCCCTATCCAACAGTCTGCGGATCGGTGCGTCTTGTAGCATGACATGGAGTGGAATGTAAATAAAACTACCTTGATTATTGACTATCATAATTCGCCCGAGTTGTTGAGTCATAAAATTAACACTTATAAAGACACTATAATAAAAAAATCGGGTATAGGGTACTTCAGAACTTGTTTTCACTTTAGAGGCCACTACAGTGGCCTCTCTGCTGCTTCGCAGAAGTAGGAGGCAGCATTGGGTGTGGTCAGTACTTGGATCGGTGACCGTTTTGAAATAATAGATTAATTTATTATCATTTTTTAAAAAGATATGCATTATTTTTATTTCATTTATTTAATTATTTGAATTTTGGCGCTATTTTGACTGATGTGAACAAACTTTGACGTTTAACGAAAGTATCACACTAATTACTACATAATTATGATGTAATTAATTATTATAATTAATTACTACATTATTATACTTATAACTTTTAAACCAATTAATGAAATTTCATCGTTTTTTTATATATATATACATATTAGTTCTCTATTTGTTACCGTTTCCAACGATATGCTGTATGTCAAAAACGTATTTATACTTTCGACATTATTAACCATCAAAGTTTTAAAATTCAAAAATTAACTTAAAAATGGCGGCCAATATCACAATTAAATTTCGTGGATTTGTTTGACATACAGAGAGGTACTTTCGTGACATATTTCAACTCGATCGAACACTTTTTGATTTTTAAGAATTTTTAAAAATTTTGCTAACTCATCAAACTAGGTTCAAGATGGCGAAAAATCTTGATTTTCCGGGCGGCACAACTAGAAGGAAGAACTGATTTTTCTGCCTAGTTTTAACGCTCTAGATTAAATACCCAGGGAGCTACGATGATAACACAAATACATACACACATGCACACATACAGACGTCATGCTGAAAACAACTCAGGAGGTCTTAAAAACACCCCAAACGGATAATTCAGTTGAAATCTCGAAAAAATAATTTGGGTGAAATCAATGCTTTTCCTACCATAGGTGAGGAAAAGTAAAAATAATAAGATTAATCAGTTAAGAAGCATAAGACTGTGTAGCATGCGTCAATGCCACATGCTACATGTTGGTTGCCCAAATGTTGCCTCAGTGGAATCGCGCCTTTGGAGAAAGAGATGAGGTTGTTCTTCTTAGATTTTACTTCTTTATGAATTGCATTGGACATATAGTAGCATAATCAGCTTAGTGGGAACTCAGCATTAGGTGAAACCCTACTTTGACCAAGTAAATCTATCTAAACCATAAGAAAAGTAAGGATTCTTTAGAAAAGCTTCAATCGACAAAACAATAATTGAATGCCATGAAACACTCCGCACTCCCTACTAATACTCACTGATCAGGAAAATTCAAACCCTTTCTACATATTTACATAAACTACAATTTATATAAACAATCTGCAATCTGCAGACTTATACGGTTTCAAAATAAATGTAAATACATATGGATTTAATTTATAACAATTTATGTTGTGTCAATGTTATTTTTATGAACGCAGGTTTCATAATAGGCTTTCAAGTTGTTTTGAGTGGTTAAAATAGTCTGCCAATTAGTGTGGCACATTGGTTTCACGCAATCTAACTCGTACTTCATTGATTTTATGTTTTTACAATCCTTAATTGTATTTTTTATTTAATTGCCCCCCCAAAATGTTTGACACGAATAATTGTATCAATATGGTTATCATGATTGATTATTGTATTATTTTAGGAATATTGAATATTTAATGTTTTCAGGTGGTTGAAATGAATCTGAGACTATATGCGGGCTACTTTCATTCATATTGTAACATGTAGATGAGTCGTTTTAAAAATATGGTTGTAAATAATTGTATGTTTGTGCGAATGTCGAAGAGAAATAAATGGGCGATGAAGGTTGAAACTTATATGGGACTAATAATGGTCTAATTATGACTTACCATCCAAATTTTCGAACCATCGAAATCGAACGAGTAGGTAGTTCTTAAGATACATTATATATGTTGGTTCCCAAAAAATGAACGACAGACCGAAAGACAGACACGGGATCAAAAATGTTCCCTGATGTATTGAAAGGATTCCTGTCTTGAAATTGTTTAAATTGGAGACGTACAAAAAAAGAAATTCTTTTGAACGACCACATATCCATTGTTACTATCAGGTAATCAATAAGCAAAAACCTATACTCTTTACTGTACTATTTTGTTGGGTCATTAAGGGTGTAAAAAACGAAGATTACTTCATAAACAGGCTATATTTCGCCCCCCTCCGGGGCATAATCATGCTTAAACATAATCAATAGTTGTTTCACAAGTAGTGTTAATAATCAAACCAAAAAATAAATGAATATTTTAACAAAGTATGATAAATAAAGTTAAATATGTATTTTCCACTACACAAAACATCTCTGTCATTTAATTAAAAAATTTAACTAAAACTAAATAAAAATAACAATTACTAACGCAGTTAAAAAACACTTAATTTTCTTTACACGGATCAAAAATGTTCCCTGATGTATTGAACGGATTCCTGTCTAGAAATGTTTTAAATTGGAGACGTACAAATTTGAAGTTCTTTTGAACGACCACATATCCATTGTTACTATCAGGTAATCAATAAGCAAAAACCTATACTCTTTACTAAAGAGCACTTCTTTTTTTTCTCTTCTCTTTTATTTGAGAAAATTTAATTTAATCTCCCGATAATAACGAAGTCTAGGGGTGGGAGAACTGACAAGGCACGTGTAAACAGGCCTGCCAGCGCAAGTTGGCAAGTAGCTAGCATGAGTCTCCCTCAGCCCTTCAGTCTTCAGTTGCGTTCCTTCCTTTCGCGAGTATCTAACAACAACTCATCTTCTTTCTATGGAATATGGAAGCATTCACAATTGATTCATAAAATTATTGACGTTCCCGACCCGCATTTCATTTAGTAAGCACTGACACGCTCCATGTACCTAATTCCCTTCTAGCCTCTAGCTATTCAAAATCAAAACTTTTACCCACACTCTCTGTGTCTTTTTATTATTTTTCTAATATTTAAAAACACAGTTCTTTGCAAGTAACAGAACAATCTTGTTAATTTCATTCTGCCCCGATACATTCATAATGTATGTACATTGAAACACAATTAATAAAACTATCAAAATTAATTAAATCAAATACAATTATTTCATTATTTATTCCGGCTAAGAGAAAGCAAGAAACTTGTGCCTGTTTCAAAACTAGAACTGTGGCTGGAATGTGTATTGTCATGTGCTAGTAGCTCGCACAAGACCGATTATCCGGATGATACTAGCATGCTGTTTCACTGGCAAATGTACACAGCGTCTGCAGCATGCCAGCTACTGACGTGCTAGTAACTCGCCACTGGCATGCTTTTTTACTAGCATGTGTATTTCCGCCTTAATGAAATTTGTATGCAAGATCATAATTAGCTAATTGTTGGTCGCATATGAGTTTTACGCTTCTGCGCTTCTTTGTTTCTCTTGTTCAAGCGCACAAACATGCATTTATTTACACCTATAGCTTCAAGCTTGAAAAGTACTTATGCCTATGTATTTGATTTGTATGCAAATTTTATAGTTTATCGAAAGTAACCCGCAGATAGCCTAAACTAGCTAGTAAAATCATAAAATCAATAAAGAACGTGATAGCATGGGAGGAAGATATTTGCTACAACTTGACAGTCTATTTTTAATTATGAGGATATAATAAAAAGGAGGAAAGATAGTTAATTAATAAATATTTAAGACGATTTACCCTGAACTTCCTAACTGAAGGCACTTTTTGAGCATAAGCATGAAAAGAAGTATAGGAAGATACGCCAGCAATACCCTTGCAGTCCACCATGACAAAATCCTGAGTAGGACGGACTGGAGAAGTCAGACGGATCGAGAGCCCCATGTCGTAATGGAAGTCGTCCTGAGGTCTTCTAAATATCTCGCGGTAGTGGCAATTCATTTCTTTTGGTGAGCTGTATCCTCGCTGTTCCAACTCAGTTATATTGAAACGAAGAAGACCCTGTTCGTCTATGAAGGTGAGATATCCTTGTCGGGACATACATCTGGAACAATACACCACACAGAGTTAAAATAGGTTCGCTACAGAGGTTGTTAATTATAAATTAGTATGTATATTACACAGATTAATTACAAAAGAATACCCCAATGTTGAAAGAGTAAATTTACCAAAAGGAACGTACAACAATATATTTATTAAAAGAAGGGAAACAGACAGGCTCAGAAGATTGAAACGTACATGGGACTAAAAATGGGCTAATTATGACCTACCATCCAAATTTCAATAAAATCAGACGAGTAGTTTTTAAGATATGTTGGTTCGCAACATTTGAGCGACAGATCGACAGACAGACAAGGGACTAAAAATGTTTCCTGTCTTCTTAATATTATTTCTTAAACAATAATGATGAGATTCTTTTAGCCCGATTAAGAACATTTAATTTTAAAGCTAAATTGCTTAGAGTTTAGAGGATGTCCAACCACGGTACCACGGTAAAGAATATTACAATAAAGAAAAATACGAAAAAAAGGTATCAGGATTCAAAACAAAGAGACACGGCTGCATAGGTCTATTTTAGTCGCAAATATTAATAATCTATATACATATATATAAAACTAAGAGTGACAGTGACTGACTGATCACTAATTTTCCTACTTCCCATTGACATAGAGATCTGAAATTTGGTAAATAGATAGTGTACAATAAAGAGAAAAGTAAGGCCAATTTTATTTCGATACATGGCCGCCACATTAAATTACAGCCGCCATCTTGCATTTATTCACATTCTACTATCTCAGCTTCAAGTGGACATAGAGATCTGAAATTTGTTACATAGACTTATGGTAGCTATTAGCTATAAAAGAAAATTAAAGGTACTATCACTTCAACATATGGCCACCATATTGAATTACAACCGCCATCTTGGATTAATAACTCTATTCCCTCAGCTTCCAGTGGACCTAGAGGTCTGAAATTTGGTGTATAGACTTATGGTAACTAAAAAAGAAAATTACAGGTACTTTCACTTCAACATATGACCGCCATATTGGATTTAATCAGATACTATTATCTTAGCTTCCAGTTGATTTAAAGATCTTAAATTTGTTGTCCTGACTATTTAAGTATTAAGTCGATTAAGTATGAACTGCGGGGTTTTCAAGATAGTCTTTTAATTTCTCTCAGAACAAAAAACAAATTTTTATTAGACTACGTCAAAATATTGTAAAAAATCGGGTACGGGGTACCTCGGAACTTTTCCTCACTTCAGAGGCCACTAAGTGGCCTCTCCTGCTGCTTCGCAGAAGGAAGAAGCAGCATTGGACGTGGTCAGTACTTGGACGGGTGACCGTTCTGAACTAACTGATTTATTATCATTCTTAAAAAANTAGCTATAAAAGAAAATTAAAGGTACTATCACTTCAACATATGGCCACCATATTGAATTACAACCGCCATCTTGGATTAATAACTCTATTCCCTCAGCTTCCAGTGGACCTAGAGATTTAAAATTTTGTGCATAGACTTTTGGTACCTAAAGAAGAAAATTAAGGACACTTTTACTTCAACATAAGGCCGCCATATTAAATTATAATCGCCATCCTGGATTTAATAATACTCTATTATCTCAACTTCCAGTGGAACTAGAGGTCTGAAATTTGGTGTATAGACTTATGGTAACTAAAAAAGAAAATTACAGGTACTTTCACTTCAACATATGACCGCCATATTGGATTTAATCAGATACTATTATCTTAGCTTCCAGTTGATTTAAAGATCTTAAATTTGTTGTCCTGACTATTTAAGTATTAAGTCGATTAAGTATGAACTGCGGGGTTTTCAAGATAGTCTTTTAATTTCTCTCAGAACAAAAAACAAATTTTTATTAGACTACGTCAAAATATTGTAAAAAATCGGGTACGGGGTACCTCGGAACTTTTCCTCACTTCAGAGGCCACTAAGTGGCCTCTCCTGCTGCTTCGCAGAAGGAAGAAGCAGCATTGGACGTGGTCAGTACTTGGACGGGTGACCGTTCTGAACTAACTGATTTATTATCATTCTTAAAAAAACAAAAAACTTATTTTTAATACCAATATTTGATTTAAATATTTGCAGTTTGGCGGTATTTTGACAGATGTAAACAAACGACGTCATAAAAATTATCAGACTAATAAATCATTATATTCACTTATAATATAACTTTCAAACTAATAAATAGAATTTCATCGGTTTTTTTTTTTATATATATTCCTTAATTTATTTCCGGTTCCAACGATATGCTATAAGTCAAAAACCTACATGTAATTTCAGTATTATTAACCGTCAAAGTTTAAAAATTCTAAAATTTATAACTTCAAAATGGCTGCCAATATCAAAATGAAATTTAGTGAGCTTGTTTGTCATACAGAGAGGTACATTCGTGCCAAATTTCAACTCGATCAGGACCATTTTCGATTTATTACGATTTTTTTTTAATTTTTGCTGACTAAGCAAACTGGGTTCAAGATGGCGGAAAAAGTTGATTTTCCGGGCGGCACAACTACAGGTTAAGACGGATTTTTCTGCCAAGTTTCAACTTTCTAGGTTAAATACCTTGGGCGCTACGATGATAACACACATACATACGTCATGCTGAAAACCACTCAGGAGGTCTTAAAAAACACCTAAAACGGATAATTCCGTTGAAATCACGAAAACATTTTTTTTTGGTGAAAACAATACTTTTCCTACTATTAGTAGTGAGGAAAAGTAATAAAATATTAAACCAAGTAAAAAATATTCACTTGCCCAATTACTTCAAAATAAAATAATCAAAAAATATAAATTTCACCAAATCGCATCCGCGACATTTGTTACATAGACTTATTGTAACTAAAATTGAAAATTGAATGTAGTATAAAATAGAATAATTGAAAATGCATAAAAAAATAGTATAACCTAATTTTACTAAAATACGAAATTATGTACATAACAATAAAGATAAAACAATAAGAGAAGAAAGATAAATTAAATTAACATAATAATAAAAGACATATTGTCCTTCAGTTGGAGATAAAATAAAACAATGAAAGCTGACTTTAGGTTCAAACAATGATCAAAGATTTCAAAAGATAATAATTGAAATACAATGAACAATATTTCAGTTTATCCGTGTGTTATCTCTGTCAAAATATTTTATGGTAACATAATATTATTAAGTCATGAAAGCTGGTAAGGATCAGACACTACTCGCATGAACTTAGTCACTACTCATGACTACTACTCGGTTACTACTCAGACTCAGTCACTACTCATATGATCTCAGTCAATACTCACTACTCGCATGAAATCAATCACTACTCATGACTACTACTCAGCGACAACATAGTCATTATTCGCATAAAATCGATTTAATCATAATTATATTAAAACATATGTCACCTTTTTTTAATCGCGGTTTATGATAAAGTGGGCAACATTAATTACTTGAGTTGAAGAATAATTCTTACAATTTTGCACCTTTTTAATTACTTGAATATTCTATTGCATACTTTTCTTATCAATTTTGATTATACTTTTTACTTTCTCATATAAATTACATATTGTATCTGTATCGGATGTATCAAAATATGAAGGGTGTGATTCTATGAAGAAAGTTCCTATAAAAATGGTTCGGCAAACACCGTTTTCGAGATACAAGGTGTCAAAAAAATACCTAATCCATTTTTTGCAATATCTCAGTTGAGATTTCAGTGCTCTGTACACATCTTATAATTGATATTAGCCCTAGTTCAATTTTTACTTTCTTATAGGTATAAAGAGAAAGTATTGTGATTGAAAATTAGATTTTGAGAGTTTGATGGATTTACACCAAAAAACTGTCCACTAAAACCAAAACTTCTGTCCGTCATATAGGGCTAAGTAATTATGAACTCGTACATGAGAAAGTTTGTCTGAGTTGTCTCGAACTGATTTCTTTCTTATGCCAGTGACGGTTATTTTAGGGTTGCGAGAGGTTTATGGGGAATTGGCATTCTGAAAGCACATTTTGAATTGCCAATGTTTTCAACACAAAATATCGGTCCGAGACAACTCAGAAAAACTTTCTAATATACAAGTTTATAATGAGTTTTCGTAGGTATATTGTATATTCATTTATTATTGAACAATTCTTTGTCGGATGAATTGAAAGATGTGCTGATAATAAAACAAAGAAGAACACGAGTTGAACCCCGTCCACGTTCAGTTTGATTACTCTAAGTCCGTGGCGGACAGTCCGCTTTCTGTTTGACAACCCTGTCTGCGAAACACGTTGGACAACCGTTCTGTGACAGACAGCCCACTTTCACTTTTTGTGTGACCACCCAGTCCGCGACGGACGGCGGACAGTCCACTTTCTGTGTGACCACCCTGTCTGCGAAACACGTTGGACAACCGTTCTGTGACAGACAGCCCACTTTCACTTTCTGTGTGACCACCCAGTCCGCGACGGACGGCGGACAGTCCTCTTTCTTTCTGACCCCGTAGTTCGCCGCGGACAGGCCGCTTCCTATTTGACCTTGCCTGACTTTAGACACCTAATTTTTACCAGGATATAAAATATTTTATTATTTACCTTTTCCTCTCAATCTCATTTATTTATTAAATTTAAGTCACACTTCGACATTGGATACTATTTGCTACATCCAACAGAGATCATTATCTTATCGGTTCATAGTTATTTATAAATTATTATTTATCTCTCATCTTTTTATGTATTACAACAATGTTTGTAAAATGACATATTCATATTCTAACAGATATCTTCTTTTACGCTTTTACTCAAAATGATAGTAAATTTGTATTTATTGAGCAATCTCATATAATTATTAATTATAATATATTATTTTTATTATTTTCTCTTTATTTTATTCTTATTTTTTAGACATGAAAGTGTGGTTTTTTCCCCCTATAGTTATAATCCAATACTTAATATACATATATGTATACTTAAAATTATTTATTAACAGAATTAACAGAAACTAAATGTAAACGTAACGAAACAAGATCATTTTCATAAAGCATATCCATTTCACACAAGTAGTCGCTTTATTGTTTTCAGTTAGAAATTGAATCAGTTTAATAACACACTTTTAATAGCGGAGAAACCAAAAATAAAATTTGACTAATGGTAATAGGATGGTGGTTGCTCTACTCTGTATAATATATTTGAATTACTAAGTATGTTAACAACATTGTAGTTGAGTATAATTAATAATTTTATCAAGTGTGGATTAGTTAGGCTGGAGGCAGTAATTACTCGTGGTCTGAGGGGGGTGAGTAAAGTAGGTGTGTGGCTTGGGAGAGAGACGAAATTACGATATATTAAGTCGACTTGTTGAGCCTAGGGGGGTCGACCGGAGGGCATAGGGTGGGCGCGAGATCAATGCACTGGGGCGCCGAGGGGGCGCTCCGCTAGAACCTCCCTCACTCCTTACCTCTACCATATAGCTGTCCGAGATGGAATAAACAACATCCTTGCTTTCAAGATCCACTAGACTGTAAAACATTTATAGCTTTTCTTTCAGTTCAAAAACAACAATAAGTGATAACGGATATTCATAAAAGCCCCAATACACGTTGCACATTGTTGAACAACATTGTGATGTTTATAAAACCTGTTTAGTTCATTATGAAGAATTTGCAACTAAGTTGTACAACCGAGTTGAACAACAACATAATGTTTACCAATGAAACCTGTTTAGCTTATTATATAAAGACCTTTTTTTTGTATGTGTTGTTCAACTCGTATATTCTTTAATGTTGTTGAATTCGGTTGTACAACCGATTTGAACAACATAATGTTTATGAAACCTATATTATAGTTGCCTACCTTATAGCTTATTATGAAGAAGTTGTTCAAATCGGCTGTACAACAAATCGCACAGTGTGTGGGCCCCTTAAGTACGAAATAAACATAAGAAACGTACGAGTAGCAAACTTAAGATATATTATTAAGAAGATATATCAACTTTTAATATTATTTGCAATAAATTAAGAAAACAAATATTTTTATAATAACTAAAACAGAAGAGACGATTTTGTTGAATATCAGTTTGAAGGTATCAGTGGCGGCGGTAAGGTTTTGGGGGGCCCCCCCGTGCCGCGGGGTCTGCGGGGCCTTTATCGCCGCCACTGGAAGGTATGCATGTGGAACTAAGTACGTTTTAAGATATTGTGGCACCATCTAGAATGGCGAAATGTATTAAAGAAGAATATTGAAAGCTAAAAATATTATTATTAAACTTTTTAAGTGGGTACGTACTTATATTTTTGATAGACATTCACAAAAAAAAACTTTTTTTTTTTTTTACTAAGCGGAGTTAAGGTAAAATTAAAAGATAAGCTTTTTTATAATTGAAGCGAGCGTCTTACAATAAATATGTATTTTAATTTAAATCAAATTATAATTATTATTTACTACGGGAAACAGTCTCCAGCGAGAGAGAAAAACAAGCTCCAGCGCCGGGATCACAAGACAAGATCCCGGAAAAAAAAACCGAAAAGAAACCATTCTCCCGTGTAGCTTAGTTGGTAAGAGCACTGTACTGGAAATACAGAGGCCCGTGGTTCATATCCCGGCGCTGGAGCTTGTTTTTCTCTGAATGTTTCCCGTAGTAAATAATAATTATAATTTGATTTAAATTAAAATTAAAATTTTAATCTTTCCGTAGTATGAATACTACCAAATCGTAAAAAATGAATAAATATGTATTGAAAATTGAAAAAAAGTTAGTTGATAGTTAAAGAGGATGGTTGTAGTAAAGTGAGGGAACAGGACTGTTCCCATCCCTCACGCCCCGGCGCGGCGTACTCAATTTAAACTAGTATAAAATATATCACTTCACTACACAAAAACTTGTAGTGAATTTTTACTTGCCTGTTTCAATTGTATTTTACAGACGATGTGTATAAAGTTTTATTAAAATCGTTACGTTAGAACGTAAGATATATTTCTCGTTGATTGTTTTTTTTTCTATTTTAAATGCTTAGGTCCACTTTAATAAATTTAGCGATCTTTAACACCTCATAGCGGTGTTGGTATTGTTTTTACTAAACAATAATTATTTAAAAATTATTTGTTTGTCTCAATAGATTAAGTTAGACTTGTTTCCCGTCTTGTTTACGTTTACGCGAGCATTGCGCACGAACGCCTTGGCGGGCTTGGCGAATAACGTTATTTCTACGGGCATTGGTAAAATAAACATGTCGGTCATCATCGGTCGATTTCGTGAAGTTCGCGTTTTTGTGACTTTCGTTTTTTTCAGATTCACTCCCGGACTCCAGACGCTGTTATGTGGCATAAGGAACTTCGTTCCATAAATAATAATATGTACTTTTTTACGTTTTTGGTAGTTTTCATACTACAGAAAGATTAAATTTTAATATCAATAACGTCAGAGGAAATTATTCTCCAGTGTAGCTTAGTTGGTGGAGCGCTAGACCGGAAATTTTGAGGCCCGTGGTTCAAATCCCGGCGCTGGAGTCTATTTTTCTCTGTATGTTTCCCGTAGTTAAAAATAATTATAATTTGATTTAAAATAATATGTATTATATGAGTCTCATACCTGAAGCAACTAAGCAACGTCAGAATGTTTTATTAATAAAAATTATTTATAGCTTTCCTCGTTGAACAATTTAAAATAATATACGTGTAAATTACAAAGAAGATATTATATACATATTTAAAAAAATCCCTTAATACGTCATAGTAATTATTTGTACTTTTTGTCAAAGTAATAAGAGAAGGAAATTGGAAAAGACCAGAGGAAAATTTCATTCCCCCTACCCTTCCAACTTGCTTGTTGAACTAAAAGGTCTCTAAACTCTAAACCGACCCTTTGCGGGCGGGCTTTTTGTTTGGCTCGTCCTGTTAAGTGAACACTTGGTTGAATTCCAGTTGTTTTTATTTATTTCCCAGTAAATGTAATTAACTCCTCATGAGGCACTTTATTCCCATCTACGTTAAATTATTGTGTTCTAATTTAAATATATCTTTAATAATAAGTAAGTGACAACTAGAGTAGAGAACCTCGGAATTAAAACTAATTAGGAAAAGGGCCTCTTCCGGATTTCTGAATTTTTCGGATCATTGGAGTTTCTGCTTTTTTGTCGATAAAGTGTAAAAAATGAATTAAAATAAAATTGTTCTTGGTATAGTTTACATTACAGGCATATTCCTACGTTCCGGCACGAGGAGTACCCTGAATTCCTGTTAAAAAAAGAAATTTAGAAAACTAAAGAATAAGATAGAACATCGACAAATCGGTTCCATAGAAATATTAGGCGGCAGGTAAGGTAGGAAATTACTGGTAATACACTAAGCATCGCGTGGTTCTAACATTGAAGCGAGCGTAATGCGCAAATCAATACATATTTGATATTAAGAAAATAGTTAATTATTATAAGTTATTAGTTATAGAGGATGATTCGTGTAGTGGGGAGAAGGGTGGATTTCAACATATTCCTCGACTTACATGTTCCAACCGGCCATCTTCATTTCAACTATTATAAAATGTATCACTTCACTACTCAATAACTACTGCTTCAATCAAGTTGAAAATGTACATGCCTGTTTCAATTGTACTTTAGAAAATGTATATACAGTATTAATTAAATCGTTAAGTTAGAACGTAAGAAATCGGTAAAAACGTTGTTTCCTCTAGTTTAAAAATGTTTAGGTACGCTTGAATATAGTTTTAACTATCTTTATAATTTCGTTTGCTACTTTCAACATACCACCCCAATTTCTTCAAAATAGAATGTGAACCTACTTTTAAAGAATACATAATACATAGTTGTTATTGTTATTACAATCAAGTTTATTATACGCGGAAGCAAAAAGTGCAGAATGTTGGAATTAATATGACACCAACAATAGGCTAAAATCGGATGAGTAGTTTTTAAGATATGGTAGGTATACAAAAATGGTAACGAACAAAAACGAGGCCAAAAATGTTCTCTGATGTCTAACTCTGATTTCTTTCCAAGTTTATTTTTTAAATCGGAAACAAATTAATTTTGTCCTTCAGAACGATCAAAATTCTTTCTCTACCTACGGTAAGCTCAGAAGAAAATAACACATTCAATTCTAAATTACAAAGTATCGCATCGACGTCGTTATGATACTAACAGTATAGCTCTAAAAAGTTAAGAATTTCCTCAAAATTAATCACTGGAAGTACAGTATAATATACTGATGAAGAATGGAAAGGCACAAAGTAGAGAAAGTTATTTGACATCACTTGTCACTGCTTCAAACATGAGAAACTTTACCTTCTGAAACTTTCATGAAGGTGATAAAGTCACTTTTAACATTTCTCACAAATATGTTATATATATATTTTTTTAAAAAAAGGTTTACCGTGTTTGAGAAGCTCCCTTGTAAGAGAATAAGTTAGATACAATATCCATTTATTTATATCAACAGCAGCTATTAACAGTAGTTTTTATTAAACAGTGTCTCCACGGAAAAAAATACTTATTTATTTAGCTAAGTAGCTTTCGGCTTTTATAAAACCATCTTCACCGACTACTACCGACTCAGTTATTCACGCCAATTTAAATCACCCTTGGCCTAACAAGTTAGCCACGTTCAATGGTCCATCGTCTATTGACCATGCCATTAAACCCCGAGGCTTACGATAAGGAAGTTACCACGATAAAGCTTATAGCCTATAAAAATTGATACAATAAAAAGTTAATAGACATGTTAATAACTAGGAAGAATCGAAGTTTACAGTTAAAGGCTATGGACGTGACTATTGAAGTATACCTATGGAAAGTACTTGGTGTTTTCTATTTCTATTCCTTATCTCGGCCCTATATTTGAACCAGAGCGCAGCTAAACAAGGTTGAAGACACCATACGGCCAGAAAATAATAGTGGTATGTGGTATATAATTATATGTGGGGACTGCGATTCTGAATACGTAGGACAAACTAGCCGCAATTTTTAAAACAAAAGCGAAGGAACACCTACATCGTCCTAACAGTAGATTTAACCAGCATCTCATTGAATTTAATCACATGCGGGTTCCTTCATCTTGCCAAGAAAGGACGCAGACTCGACTCGCTAGAGAACTTAGAGATAATCAGAAGTCAATGCAGAGCGGGAGATAAAAGTCTTAATAAGCGGGGAGAAGCTTCCTCTTTGATAAGAAATAAGAACCCTGGCTAGAGCGTCTACTAGGATCAGTCTTACGTTAGTCTCCGAACTTCATCGTAAAGATGAAGACAGTTTTAGTTCGATAGTCTACTTAAGCTTTATTTTCCTAGACACGGCACCAGCGATAGACGCTCAACGATAATTGCCCAGCGACTATCTTTCTTCTGAATTTGCATGTAGAGTCGCTCAGAAGAAGGACTCCTCTTCTGAGTTTACGATAGTCTTGCTACGATAGTCGCCTACGACTATCGTTTGAGCGGCTATCGCTGGAGTCGTATCTAGGAAAATAAAGCTTTAAATGCAAATTACTTTGAACGGAGAAACATCTTACTTATTTCCTGCTATTTAGGCGGTATTCATACCGAAAAGATAGGGTACAGAAGGCAGACAACAAGAGCCATGACTCTCCACTGAACCGAACCATAGCATCTTTTTATATTATCTACTAAAAAAGTTTTATCAACAAACCAGTCAAGTGAGTAAGAAAGAAAAAGGGTAGAGCTTTACCCACCGTTTGAGGAGAGAACAGAGTTCTTGATAATGCTTATATAAGCGTAGAATGAAAAAGAAAAGAGATTATATCTTTCCACTACAAACGATTTTTGGCAAGGAAATTTGCACTGTTTTTTGGGGGAATATGCTTCCAATTTTCATGACACATTTTTCTGAAAACAGAAAGATTTGACCTAAAAGAGAAAGTAACCACAGTTTTCTTTTTTTTTCACAGAATCGCAGTCAAAAGCTATTTGACTTTTAAATGTTAAAATTAGAAACAATTTTCAGCGGGGACATTTAGTTTATTATATCTGTTCAAACAACTATCAATAGATAGTCAAATAGAAAATAATTCGCGAAGTTATAGACAAATTATGTCTGACAAAACCTGGTTCATCAAAGCAGTGTATACTTTTTTTAAAAATTGTGTAATTTTGGCTAAAAATGTTTCCACTTTTTTGGCTCCGCGGTTGAGCATCGAATACGAACCTTGAGGTAAGAGTGTTAGAATGCAAGTAACAAAGCATTTTTTATCTAAATTAAACCCTAAAAAACTTTGTTTGCACCTATAGTTAAGGAGCGTGCAAAACAGTGTCAGACTAAAATCAAGCAAAATTTATGAATAAGTTATTTTATATGTTCGTCTGCGGAACACAGCTTTGCAACCAGTGGAGAGCGGGCATGCCCCGCCCATTTTGATGGACAATGTAATTTTCATGATCCTAAGTACCTACAAAATTAGTTAGTAAACAAAAAATCAATTTGGTAAGATTGTCACTTGATAGGTGAGTTATTCAAATATTACTTCAAAACAAAGAAATAAATGAAAGTGTTATCACTATCACACTGCCGTGCTAAGCCAAAAAACCATCTGTCATTTTGGTCGAAAATAATGTTTTGACATATTCAGGGTTTTGGGGGGTCGTTTTTGCCGTTTTTGATGGTCCCGAAGCCGTATCTTCATCCTATNGCAGTGTATACTTTTTTTAAAAATTGTGTAATTTTGGCTAAAAATGTTTCCACTTTTTTGGCTCCGCGGTTGAGCATCGAATACGAACCTTGAGGTCAGAGTGTTAGAATGCAAGTAACAAAGCATTTTTTGTAGGAGCGTGCAAAACAGTGTCAGACTAAAATCAAGCAAAATTTATGAATAAGTTATTTTATATGTTCGTCTGCGGAACACAGCTTTGCGACCAGTGGAGAGCGGGCATGCCCCGCCCATTTTGATGGACAATGTAATTTTCATGATCCTAAGTACCTACAAAATTAGTTAGTAAACAAAAAATCAATTTGGTAAGATTGTCACTTGATAGGTGAGTTATTCAAATATTACTTCAAAACAAAGAAATAAATGAAAGTGTTATCACTATCACACTGCCGTGCTAAGCCAAAAAACCATCTGTCATTTTGGTCGAAAATAATGTTTTGACATATTCAGGGTTTTGGGGGGTCGTTTTTGCCGTTTTTGATGGTCCCGAAGCCGTATCTTCATCCTAAATACAAGAAAACAGAGATTTTTAGTTAAGGTTTTTTATGTCTTGTGATAACACTTTTCACATATATATTAGATTTGAGTAAGGGCTAATTAGAACGTAATAATTATAGACCATGTATGTAGTTGAATATATATATAGAGGGAGCCATACTCATACACGGCTGTACCAAGACTGACTGACCTCGGAAGCCCGGTACGACATTGTCTCCCCTCCACTTGCTTTATTGATATCAAATCATACATCAGATATACATTACATTTAGGTTCATAT